>PVLD010002668.1:0-159816 GCA_004027595.1 Dinomys branickii | reverse complement strand
AAAAAAACACCAATAGTTCCTGCTTTACATATTGATATCTTCGAAGTGTGTGTTCAGGATAACACATACAGACATACAAGATTGATCAAATAACCTGTCATCGATTATTGCTTAGCATTAAGTGATATAATACAATAGTAGAACCATGTTAGCCCTCCTGCATATATGTATATTCATATATACATACATACATTTTTGTCTTTTTCTTTTCTACTTTCCTTCATCCCATCTGTTCTTTGTTTTAGAACAGATTTCCTTCATGTCTCTTAGTTTATATTCCCACCCTCGGGTTCTTACACCAGTGATACAATACGTTGCTTGCACATGTATCGCTGTGCTAGGAATTTTGTACACTTTGGTCAGTTGTACATCACAGATTGTTTGGACCAAGACTTACCATACTGTGCTATAGAAAAACCAGAACCAATTTCTTCTTTCTGTGCTTTGGTGCTTTGTCCGTCTGCCCTTCCAGGCCTCTAGTGACCACCATCCCCCTCTGTTCTATGTGACCAAAAATTTAGTTTCCACAAATGAGTGCACACTTATAACATATGCCTTTCTGTGTCTAGATTATTTCACTTTAATTCCTTCCATATCTACCCATGTTGCTACACACATAATAGGATTCATTCTCAATTATGACTAAATAACATTCTCCTGTGCATATACATATGTATGTGTGTATGTGTGTGTGTGTGTGTGTGCGTGTCTGTGTAATTTCTTTATCCATTAATTCCCTGATGGGCATGTAGATTGATGCCACTTCTAAGTTACCATGATTAGTGCTACAGTGAACATGAGAGTGCAAAGATCTCTTTGGCATAATGATTTCATCTCCTTTGGGCATAAATGCAGAAGTGGACTAGCTGGGTCATAAGGTTGTTTTATTTTCAGTTTCTAAAAGAATTTCCACTGTTTCCTTAATGGCTGTACTAGCTCATGCCCCTGCTGGCACTGCCTAAGTATTTTTTCTCAACATCTTTCCAGCAATTGCTATTTTTTGTTCTTTCTATAAGTCATTCTGACCAGAATGAGACAACTTCGAATTGCATTTCCTTGATGATTAGTGATATTGAGCATTTTTCATATATTCTTTGGCCACTTATATGTCTTCTTTTTAGAAGTGTCTATAATTGGAGGAAACTTAAAATATTTCTCCTCCAAATCTGGTCTTTGTTTAGAAAAATACTAATTATTTTCTTTGATATGTGCACCTTTTATTCAAAGATGTACTGTTGATCTTATGTAGAGAAACAAACTTTTCACCTATTCTCTTTGAAATTATGTCAAATTATGTCTCAAATTGATACAAGGTGAACATGTCCATCAAGCTGTTTATTACTAAAAATGGTTTAAAATATTAGTACTCATTTCTCAGTTCATGGCAGACTGATTTTCTTTTTTTATTTTATGAAAAAATAAAAGAAATTTTTACAATCAACTAATAAGACAATAATAACAGTTTTTCACTATTTTACTTACTAATATTGAATATTCCAAATCTGAAGTTGATAAGTATGTAGGCAGAGAGATAGACAGCTAAACAGACAGACAGGTAGACGGATAAATTGGTCGTTACGTCTTGCCTAGATGAAGTTAGTCCCGCTGCCATTAGTATCCTTTTTACTGAGTGTCCTGTGTTTTATTCGCCTAAGGTTCTCCTTTAAATGTGATGCTTTATTTGGCAGGAATTAGAGAATGGAAAAAGTGAGATTGTTAAAAATGTCAGTATTCCTAACACATACTGCCTCTCCCTCTCCTTTCTGCATGTGCCTGAATTCAGGTTTGCCTCTGCGTGGCCTAGAGGGAGACTGTCCTCAGACAGCCTCAAGTGCTTAGAAGTGAGTCCTTTGGAAAGTGCATGGGGGACACAGTACTCAGTGGTGGATTAATCCATTGATGGATTTAGGTATACGTGGGGCGTGAGTAGCTAGGCTAATCAGAAAAGGTGAGTCCCTGGGGAGGTGACGTGTAAGGGTACCTCTCCTTCCTTGGCGCTATGCTTTCTCTCTGTTTTCTGCGAGCCATGATGTGAACAGCTTTCTTCCTTTTGCACCCGTCCATAATACCCTTTGTGCACTGGAACTGGTCGACCATGACCTAAATCATTAACAGCTCTGAGCCAAAATAAACCTCTCCTTTATATTGTAGGTCTCAGGTACTGTGTTTCAGCAGGAAGGAAATGACTAAGACAGCTGTGAGGGAGACACCGAGGCTGAGGAATCACGGACCCACTTCTCTCCGGGCTGTGGTGATGCGGACAAGACTCTGATCACAGTGCTACCGCACATCGCTACTTTAGGGTCTTCGCATTTCTTTTTTCCTCGGGAAAATGAAGCATATCAACTGCTGATTGGTGAGATCTCTCCTTTTTTCCTTTCAAAATAAGAAAAGAACAATTGTGAAGTGGGAGGTAGAAAGAATCTGAATAATGCCCTCTCAGCAGAGAAATTAATTTTAGGAATAAACACATATAGAAATTGATGATCAGACACTGATTTCCTTGAAACTATCCAAATCCGAGGGACTATCAGAAAATTTTCCTAACAAATGCCCAAGCAAAATGTTCTAGATGGGGAAATCGAGGGTAGAAAAGCTAAAGGAAACATGTGAGTTTCTATAGCTGGTATTTGTAAAGACTACAGTCAACACTAAAATATTTTAATTAAGATGTCTTGATTTATAAATTATACATTGCCTTATGTAATTTATTTTCATATATGAAAGACTCAAAGTAATGAGCAATCAAAGTGACACCATGGGTTTATTTTGGAAAAGCTTGGGGCTGCTGATTATGAATTATTCCTAATTTTGTATTGTAAAAGCAATACAGTCTTTTTAATTGATATATAGTCTGAAATGAATATATAAGTATGTGTATATATAATATATATGATATATGTATATATTATATATATGCTAAGGTGTTGTTCACATTTTGTTATAGCTCAAGTATTTTACATGTATCAACATTGTCTGGAGTAAGTGCATTAGAACTAAGAGGCTTAGCAAACTTCCCCCAGGGAGACTTTGTGGTTTGCACAGCCACTTGATTGTGATGGGTTCCTAATTCTAATAGGAAAGTAGGAATTGTGCAGGTACAGAGTTGAGTTCTCAAAATGTGGAGCTATTGAATTAATTGAGTTGGTAGTGTGAAGAGAATCTGAATTGATACTCCTAGGTTTTACTTGAAATGTTTCCTCCTGAAGTAAACCAGCTGAGCTCATGAAAAGTGCTTTAAAATTTTAGATGTAACTTGTCTTCGTGGCAGATTTGAAAACAAGTGAGAAGCAGATATGCACACATTATTGTATGCTTCCCCAAATAAACAGTGAAGGTTTTATAAGAGGAAGGGAATTAAAATTTAGACTGTGGAAAGCTCAGTTTCACCCCGGCAAACTAGTAATAGTGAACATTATAATAAATACCTGAACTATAAGCAAACTGAGAGAAGAAAGCTACTCCAATGATGATTAATACAATTTGAGCATTATCATGTTTTCAAAAGCCTAGAATCTTTACTCAATATGCAATGGCAGTTTAAAAACATTAAATATCCTAAGCAAAAACACCCCAAAAACTATCCTATATGTCCACCTGAGGGATGTCACAGTCTTTCATTTTGTATTTTGACATTTGACAATGTGTACCAACAATGGGCTACTTGGATAAAATTATACTGAAGATATTTTAATAACCAAACTGCATTCTGGGGAGACAGATATGAAAGAAGTGTTATTTTTAATTATACAATTGCAACTCAGATTATTGCTATATGCTTTTAGTGTGTATGTATGGGAGTGTGTGTGTATGTTTGTTGGGGAACAGATGAAAAATAGGATGAATTAGAATTCAAGCTGATGTCTCACATTGTACAGTAAAATTATGATGCAAAGATTGTCAGGAAACCAAGAGATTGAAGTAGCTACGAGAATGTCTCCACAGAACTATATAGGAGTTTACATTTCTGTTTTCAGCACACATCCAGGGGTGGGAGGAGTAGTTTTATCTGACTTTACAGCCAGATGAAACCTGCAGAAAGATTGCATCACATTCCGATTATTTATCATTTCTTTAGATCCCAGAGAAACTCAGTGTTTCTGAATATTTATACAAAAACATCTAGGTGAATACAGAAGAGTTACGCTCTAACTTTATCTACTTCTGTCCCTGCTTGGGTACAGCCAATGCAGATTTATTTGACCTTGAAAAGTCTTTAAACAAGTCCACCTATTTTTTTTTTCATAAAATGAGAATTAGAATTTAGAACATAGGTACCATGCATTCCTAGAGACTGAGTTTTACCTAGGAAACAACGAGTAATAATAAATGGTCTAGATGTGAGAACTGTAAACTGCAAAGTCCGTACAGATTGTGCTCAGAGAATATTTTTAGATGTGATCAGAAAGACGGAGAGCATGGTGACATCTCCATGTGTGCTGATGGCACTGGTTGATCCCCGCAGTGAAATGCCAGTGTGACATGCTTCACTGGTGGGAACATCTTGAGAGCTGTGGGAGTAAAATGAAAAAACAGTACTGAGCTTCAGCTTCAGAGAGTGTAAAACAGTGTGACGGACTTGGGGAAAGTAACATAAACTTTGCCCACTGGATGAATCACTCATTCTGTATGCAGATATTTGTTGAGCACCTACTATTCAGGTACTGGGGAGAGTGATGTGAAAAGTTCATGGTTATTGGCTTGCTGAGGGGAGACTGAGCTATTTAACTTAAAGGATTATATTACATGTGATATTTCAAGAACAATAAAAGGCTATAAGAACGTGAAAAAATGGAGCCCAAGGGAAACAAGGTCAGCGTCTTTCTATAGGTCACATAGGTGACATTTGAGCTATATCTTAAGTGCTAGGGAGGGGGAGAGCTAGTTTCCCATGAAAAGAGAAAGGCAGAAAATGCAGTGGTTGGTTTACCTTGCTCACATTTGTTTCTGAAACTTTCTCATTTTTTCTGGATACACTACCTGTAAATCTGACTTACAGGTCAGAATAAAGTAAGTCTTTTCTACCTGGGTTTGCAGCTGCTCTGACGTCCTTCTGCATGCTGCTCCAGAACGTGAGACTTTCTGAATGAATAAACTCTGTGAAAATAATAGCTATGGCTGCTGTTTTCACTGAGGAGGATCGATCGATACTTTCCTTACTAGCCCAAGACTTCAAAGGAAGTTAAAAAGATAATTTTGTGCCCTGCTTTACATCTTAGTAAGCAAACATTTTGAAAAATTTTTGAGAATATTTTCCCTACAAGATTTGCTAAATTTGTTCCCATAATCTAAGCTGTGACAAAAGATGTGTGAAATTATCAAGGAGCATATTAAAAAGAACAAAAAAGAAAAAACCTTGCACAGCCCTCCGTGATCCTGGAGCTCCTGTGTGAGTCAGTGCATGTGGCTCGGGAGGCTGCCATTCCGTAAAAGCATCGTGTGCCTAGGGGATATTGAAAGAACCTGTAAAATAAACAAAGGGATTGAATGGTCTGCTCACACCCAAGGGTAAGTGGGTTGAGACTCAGAGTTAAGACTACTGAGACCCAGAGGTCTGGTGGTGGCAGCAAAGATCTCTGAGGCTGGAAAATGCCCTTATGGTGAGGAGAAGCAGCAGGTGGGTGAGGTGACGAAGCTGGATTTGTGCTCAAAAGAAGACTGGTGATCACTGATAAAATCAGAGGTTAAATAAGGAATGCAAAGAAAGATATAAGGACACAAAATTAAGTCATACGGCCAAATCAGAGACACACTGGACATGTTAGAGTAGGTCTCTAGAGAAGAAATGCAATCACCCAGACCCAGAGTTATTGACCCCTCATGTTTCGGTAGGTTGGGCTGAGGAGGGGACCTTTTGAGATGTTGCTTAGGAGCTTTAGGTCTGTTTTAAGGGCATCTCACCTCTTTTGTGTGGTTTGTCTTCTGTGCTTCCCTGTGGAGACGTGTTGAAGTCTTAAGTCACATGGGTGGGCAGTAGTATAGTTAATGACACTAGTTTTGAAGCTAGAGGTAGACTTGAATATTCTCAGTTCTGACATTTACATCTATTGCATCTTACAAAAGCTACATAGTTTTCTGTGCTATTTTTCACCTAAAATGGCAATTATAACACAAATTTGCCACAGTGGTTGCATAGCATACTAACATATTCCTGGACACATAGTTGATGATCAGCAGATAGCAGATGATACTGACAAACATGAAATTATTGGAAGATTCACTAAGCAAAATATTAGTAACAATGTTAACAATAATAAATGTTATGAAAATAAATTTATCTTTATAAAATTATGGACTAGTAGAGTGATGGATTACCTTATAAAGAGGTAAATTGGCTGGGTGTGGTGGCACACTCCTGTAACCCCAGCACTTGGGAGGCTGAGGCAGGTGGGTCATCCTGAGTTTGAGGCAAGCCTAGGCTACAAAGTGAGCTGAAGGCCAGCCTGAACAGCATAGTGAGACCCTGTCTCAAAAAGACCAAAAAAAAAAAAAAAAAAGAAAAGAGATTTAAATCTAGGTAAAACAAACATAATAATTCTCAATGAGCAATAAACAAATTTAAATTGTTGGTACATTTACAGATAACAAATTATAATTAAATACTATAAAATGGTTGAGAAATATAACAAATAATAGAGGCTTGGTAATCAGTCACTAATAAAAAGATACCATCAAAATGTTTAGTAACAAAATAATCAAACAGAACAAGCTTCTTTATCAAAGATCTTCTGAATGTCTTTCATATATTATTAGGAATCACGTCTCTAAGTTGAGAGCTACTACACTATATGTCATTTTCCCAAATACCAAGTATATTTTTCTTCATAATACCCAAAAAAACCTGCTTTTCATGGAATACACTTTGGAAACCATAAACTACATAGGACTCATCTCACAGCTCAATGGATTATCGCCAGAATTTAAATCTATCCACACTCAGTTCAGTTATGCTTTCTATCAGATGCAGTATTATTGTTTCCTTCAACTTTATGGATATAACTTTATGGAAAGCAACCATTTTCTTCAATAAAACATTCTTTGCTACTTTTCTCAGACATGGGCTAGTTAGGATAGGTAATTACTGAGTACTGGCAACACTAAAAAAAATTGTTAGCTTGAAAAAGAAAAATTTTTCATCTAGTTTTATTGTATTCACGTGTATCACATTCATGTTTCTTTTCCAAAGCCCTCAGAGGCTATGACTCAATTGCTATGTTAATCTTAAAATGTAAAGGAATGGAACATCTGTTATCATGACAGGCCCTCAGGACTTTTACTTTTGAATGAGAAAGGTGAGAAATAGATTTCTAAGTGAGGAAAGATAAAAACAAACCAGGTGACATTTGTTTAACACAATCCCAAGATCCTGGGAAAGACATCTCAGATGTGCATCAAGCTTGCAGAAATACATCCTTTGTGCATGTTAGAAAGTATCTTGGAGCTCATCTGGACTCACTTGATTTTCCAGTGCTACACCACCTGAGTCACCTCCAGTCTTAACTTCCGCAGCTAGATGTCTGTGCCAAGTGGAAAACGGTACTTGAGCTGGGATTTTTTTTGCTTTTAATTCAAGATCTAGGTCACCACTTTTGCTCCTCTCTGTCACCCAAGGCAGGCCAGAGGACAGTGAAGCAAGTTTGGGATTGAGCATAGGATACTGATGGGTGGCCTGGGCTCCAGAGCATAGGTGTGGAATATGTAATCTGAGAAGTAATTTTCTTAATCGAAATTCACACCAAGTGGAATCAGAGTACAAACAGGAGCAGTCATCCCAGAAGGGCTCCATGAAGGGAGCCAAATACAAAAGAGAGAAAAGAGAGAGAAAAAAGAGACAGAGACAGACAGACAAATAGAAAGACAGAGAAAGAGTTCAAATTGGAAGATGGTGCTTGCCATCTGCTAAGTCCAAATCCAGCCACAGAGATTTTTTTCAGAAGACATGGTAGCCTCTGATTAGCATAGAGTGACATCCAGGTAAGGCTATTGCCCAGCAGCAAAAATGATCAATTTTTATGTAGTGAACACTTCGCCACTCTACAGTGATGTTTACTTAACCTAATGGAGCAGATTATCTTGGGAGGAGAGCAAAAGATATGAAGTTGTTTTGAGAATAGTCTTTCCACTATTGTCTTATCTTCCCTTCATTTATTGGATACCTACTATAAGCTCTGTGAAAAGCACTTTTTTATACTGAATCTAATCTTAGTAACAAGCTCATTGAGTCACCTTTTTATTTTCATTTAATTGATAAGGAAATCATGTCTCATAAAGCTTAAGCATCTTGCTGAGATCATTACTCATCAATTAATTGTAATTGCAGACTCTTGCCCATGTCTCCCTAGTGCCCCAGATTCTTTCCGTTACACCGTGGAAACTTACTCCTCATCTTCTCTCTCCCTCTCTGTCCATTTTTAACATTCTAGTCATTTTCACTTGGCATGGTTTCGCAGTCCTTTCAGCACATCATAGAAAATCACTACCATTTGACCAGTGAACATCGTAGGATAAAATTTTTTTCATCCCTTGGCACACCATTCTCTTTTCTCTCATGTAACCAATCAACTGTGCACAGAGCACGCTGGAAAAATAAGGCCACAACCAGAGTCCAGCTAACCAAAGAGACATTTCATTCAAGATAATAATGACAGTGATAAAAATGGCAAAATACTGAGTCCAGGGAAGTCAAACAGAGCAAGAATGTGCTAGACCTTCTCTCAGTCCTGGCAGCAAAGACTTAGAGATTAGGGAATCAAAGGATTATACTAGTGAGTAAAAGAAAAAGTGATCTGAGATTTCACCTATTAAACTTGAACTTAGTTTACGCTAACTCTTGAGTTTGGACAACATAAGAATCAGTTTTTATTGTAGATCCAGAACAGAAGTAAAATAAAATTTAAAAAATAGATCTCTAAGGCTAGGTTTGCAGAGTAATAGATGTCATATAATGGATCCACAGTGAATATCAGATTTGACAACACATCGTGTTGGGTAAGTGTGGTCACTCCACTAAAAGATACCTTTATTCAAGGCAAAGACATGGAGATAAGCTCATGTAGTATATTCTGTCGTTTGCAGTGATGAAAACTATACAGTATGGGGAGTGATGGAGCTGAGGCTGAGCCAGAGGTGAACCATGTAAACAGGTTGTTGGGATTAGAGCAAGGACTGGGTTTGCTGTTTCTCCCTGTTAAATAACGCTTTACAGGGTTTAAAGTCTGTAGAGGTCTAGATAGATCTGAGCTGTTTTGCTCTTTCCCTAGCCTTGCTCTCAGCTGTTTCCCCACACTCTTCCCAGTATGTAAATTTATAGTTCCTTCCTTTTGAAACCAAGGAGAGGTCTTGTAAACAAACTCAAGAAATTTAGCAAGCTGTGCAGTCTTGATAGGCGTCTAACTTTAAGTAACATATTAAGCATTTCAGTATACAAAGAATGATCCTTAGGTCCTGATTTCCCCATCGTTTTACACTCAGCAACTACTCAATGCACTTCGTACCCTATTTATGTTGCATGCACACCCACCGCGTCTCCTTGTCTCTTCCTACTGAGTTCCCCTGAGCTCAGGCCCCACGTTTGGGTGCCACCTGCCAAAAGCTGTTCACCGAGCAGGGTCCTGAGAGGGGGTGACTAGACACATACTAACAGGAAAGCTGGGACTGGGCGGGACCTGACCCTCTGGTGGAGAGGCAGTGACAACCCAGCACAATTTGTGTCTTTATTTATATACAGTAAAGAAAGGGTTGAAAAGTGTGCAGTGAGGCTGAAAGTGCAAGGTCTCAGTGTTTTGCCAAGTGCACCGGAAGTGAAACATTCTCAGAGCTCTCTGTGCTGTAGTGAACAGGGAGGAACACCAAGGCCAGACACCTGCTGGCTTGGCTTTGCTCTAGTCCAACAACTTGTTTGCATGGCTCACCTCTGGCTCAGCTGCAGCTCCAGTGCTCCACACAATAGAGATTAGGAGCTATCCAGGAGGAAAGCACTTCATTCTGCCTTGGAGGTAGCTGAGATGGGCTCACAAAGGAGCTAATGATAGTAAGCATAGGACTGGGTGAGACAGATAAGGTGGAAGTGTAGCAAATGAGGATGACCAAGGCATTCCAGAGAGAGGGAACATAGCTTCCAAAAGTGGAGAAGAGAACAAACAATGAGAGGGAAATTACAAACAATTCACAGTGGTTCTACTGTGGAATGTAAGGTTGCAGGGATAAACGGTAGGAGAAAGGGAAAGGAAGGATCACACAGGGCTTCAGTTATATAAAGGCGCCTCATCCACTCATGAGAACTTTTGAATATTTCCAACAGTTTTATATTGGGTAGATCACTGTGGAATTTGAGTGGAAAAAGCTCCTGAGCCTGGTGAGATGGAATCCAGTGAAATGTGATGGGACATGAACTAAGGTGGTGGCAAACAGTGTAGACAGGCATCATCACAAGACACAGCAGCCGCAGAATTTAGCTTCGTGCGGCAGTGTGGAAGAGCTAAGAGGCCCACACTGAAATGTGCTCCTGGAAGAATAAAGGGACAGAACCCACAAAGTGTCCAGACTGAAAGTTACAAGTGGAAACATGGCTGATAAGGGCAGAGTTACATAAAATTTCAGTTGTTTGATTTTTTGGGGAGAAAGATAAACCTTTTTTTAAGAGAAATTATAATAGGTGAAAAGTGCAAAGATAAACAGAAAAAAACACTCATAATCCCATTACTTGGAGATAAACTATGCTCATATTCTAATATACAGGTTGATAAATATTATTTGAAATCACCACTTGAAAATTCTGTGCATAGCTTTTGTAACAATATATTAAGAAAGCATTTCTAAAATTTAAAAATTTAAACATTACATCTAATGAATGTTTTACATTCTACCTTATAATTCATGGTGGGGCATTTTACCATACTTAAATTCTGTAATAGGTAGCTCAACACTGAACTGTTGTATAACTACAAGAAGTGTGCCAAATATCTGTACATATAACTTTTAAAAATGTCTGATTGCTTGGAAATTAAGTGATTAATTTATGGTTTACCTTGACTGAGTCATGGGGTACCCAGTATTACTCGGATTGCATAAAAGTGTTTTGCATGAAATTAACACTTAAATTACTGTAGTTTGTCCCCCCTAATCGGTATGGTGGGTCTCACCCAATAGGTCTATGAACTCGGTGTAGAACAAAAGGCCACCTCTGTCTTTTCCTGGAGAAAAAGGAAACCCTTTATCTTGACTGTCTTGAGCTCACACATTGGTTTTCCTACCTTTGAATTAATAGTGAAGCAGTGACTCTTCCTGAATATTGAGCCTGTTGTATTCAGACAGAATTTGTATCATCAGTTTGATGATTGCAGACCTTGAGACTCATCAGATTCTAGACTTACATAAGCCGCTTTTTGATAATGATAATTCTTTCTTCCTCTTTTTCACATTACTGGTTCTGTTTCTCTAGAGAACCTTGAGTATTACAAATAGGTTAATCCATTTGGAAATTTCAGATGCACTTCAAGAATACACATAATTGGGTACATAAGGAATATGAACATACATTTCTTTTGGTGGATGAATTCTACCTTCCCTGAGTTCTAGCTCTCTATACTTTATATACATATGGTTTATCCATTGTTAATAGTTACTAGCAATGGTTATTAAAATATTTTCCTGAATTTAATTGCTCATTTCTTTGTATGCTTGCATATATAAGGACTCCTTATTGCAATTAAATATTGAAAATGTAATATCGGACATGTTCTTCACATGAAAGGAATTTATTAATACCAACCACATCTTTAATATCACTACATGCATAACACAAACCAAATCCTCTAGAAATTTTGACATAAATTATCATTTGTGAAGCCTACTTTTTCACCTAAAACATAGTTGACATGAGACTGCTATTTTCACACCTGACAAAAAGGATTTAATGAACTAATTTAAATTTAAGATGACATGGTAAAAGAATCATCATTTCTCTTATTGTCCTGCTTAATCAAATGAATGCAGTGAACATATGTGGGGTGTCAGCATTACTGGACAATTCAGTATATTAGAAGATCAGTTTGTTTTTACATTGTGCTTGGATGACTTTCATGTTTATGACACTAAACTTAGACAAATAAAAATTCAAATTTACTTAAATCAACTTTTTTCACCCAGAATGGAACGGTTAAATGCTCCTCCCAAAGAGAAATTCCTTGAATCCAAGCTACTTTTCTTTATGTTTTCCAATCTATTTAGTGAAAGATGATTTTATGTCTCTCTTTCTTATGAAAATGTTGACTTCACTGGGTTTTATCCTTTTCTGAAAAATTTCTAAAGGAGTGTCTCATGACCTTCTCTCACTGCTGACTTTTTTATGTAGAACTCACACCTTTAAAGCTTTTTCTAAAATGCCTGTAGGAATGAACTTGTGTATGTGCACAGAGCACTGAGACATTGACTGCAGAGAGCTGATCTCTGATTCATTAGAGCTGTAAGAATGACCTTAGGTAGTATTAAGAATGCCCTTCAGGTACCAGCTATGTGTATCTTCAAGTGTGACCAGAGTCCCTCCAATAGTTGTAACAAACAATAGTGAAGACCTCATTTTGTAATACAGCATCCATTTTTAATCCGCCAGTATCTGCTCTATAATTCTGTTTCCTTTATCGTTTTTTGTGTTATTCTGGTTTATAATGAAGTAAGAAATGCTAAGGTAACATCATGTAATACAACATCCATTGTTAATCCCCTACTGTCTTCTGTATAATTTTCTTCATTGTTTTTGAGACAACTGAGTAACAAATACGAAGACGGTATTATGTAAAACAGCATTCATTGTCAATCCCCTGCTATCTTCCCCATAATTTGTGTATTTCCTTATTGTCTTTTTGTTATTCAAGTTTACATTCTTTTATTAATAAAATAAAATTTTAAAAAAGAATGTATTGAAGACATAGAAACAAAAACTCCCGCATGTGGGAGAGACAGCCTTTCCACGGGCCCACAAGCTCCTCATTCCATTGTCACCACTGACAGTAGGGAGGGGCCTGAAGGCCAGAGACATTTGTCAGCTAATGCGAGGGAATCTCTTGCTCAGAGCAGTAACTCTGCTTAATGGCAGTAAGCAATTCGTACCCACTGCCTTTACACCTTTCTGCCTGTGGTGACATTGTCACATGGTACAATCTATATTGTTGTTTAACAGGTTTGATCATCTTTTATTGTGTCCTCCATGATCCTGTCTTTGTATCAATATCTCCATCAGGTTGTACAATCTGTGAATGTTATTTTAGCCACTAAAAAAATCTTAAATTTTTTCTCAGCTAACTCTAGTAAGGGGTCTATTATTCTTCTACACAAATTCTTATCTACACTTTGGCAGACTTTCGTTTTGCTAATACTTGCTCTGTGAGCACGAAGGGAGTGGGAAAGTGCTGAGGAAAGAACTGGAAATAACTGGAATGCATTACCACACATCATTATGAAAGGCTGCCAAAGTAGGGCAATGTACAATGGCTGCAGATTACTTAGGACACTCTGAAAAATAAATCATGGTGGAGAAAATTAAGAGATTAAACAAATTAAAGTGTTGTTTCTCCAGTTAATGCTTAATTTCTTTTATCAATTTAGCAGGCCTATATCTCGTAATCTAAAAAACTACTTTGAAGATAACAATATGCAACATAACAAACATTGTAATATGCTATCATCTTGTTTTGAAATTTTGTATCATTTTTAATGTTCTTCAAAACATTTTTGTTCTTCTAAAAAAATATTATTCCTTCTAAAAAGCCTGAACTGAATCCCTTGCAGATTAGTTTACACTTAGTGTCTAGTATGTGACAGGAAGAAGCCAGCCTATGGTTTTCTTTCAGCCTGGTTTTGAGGTTTGGAGGGTGTTTTTAAGTCTTATGTTCTCATTACACCTCAATAGTTAAAAACATCTATCCCACTTGCACTTCAATTTCTCTTATTTCTGGTTTGGGTGTCTGTAGTTTGTCTTTTTTTTTTTTTTTTGTATTTCTCAAGGGAAGACCAATCTACACATCTGTCCTGGCATAGTCAAGAGCTTCTAACTCCGAAAAGAACAGGAAACTGATGAACTATGTTCAAATTAGGACTTATTTTCTAGTTCCCAACATCTGGGGCAGCTCAGCTTTCTAAATTCAATCATATGACAAATTGTGTAATTGGAATGTTATCAAAGGAGAAAACTCATGTGCTGATCCTGAATCAAGGGCTGAGGTTGGAGGAAGGCAGAATTCCCTTGGCATGAGCAGCCTGTTAAAGGATTAACATTCCCCAATAAATCATCATCATTCAATAATGGTGACAAAATAAGGCCCTGTCCTCCAAAACCATGAGCCTTAACCTTGCATGACCACGTGGAAACTGAAATGACTTCCCTGCCCATACGTCTCATGTATTCCAGCCTGGAGTCATCATTAGGCTGTGTTGTCAGAGCTGAGCAAAGAGAATGACAAACACTGAAGACGCACATGTGATGTATCATACTGAATGCACAGGGGAGAATTCTGGCCCTAATTTAGTACAGGTTTGTATTTGGCACATGTTACCTGTAGAGTATTTGGGCAAATTACTGATGTCAGTTGTATTTCTCTTCAAGATGAGGGAAATAGGTTATTGGCACAATAAAACATCCAGAGGCATTTAAAATGTCAGTCTAATCGCAAGAACCAGTAAGGCTTTTAATTACCTTCTGTGCAATTTTTTTTAATTGCTCCGATGGTTGTAGCGCTTGGTAAATTCCTGACAGAGCAGCTGCAACAAACTTAATTTAAACATTTTTTTCCTGGAGCTCTTTAAAAATAAGGTTCTGAAATGCAAGGTAAATGTTGGGGCTCTTTTTTGTTTCAGGCTGTCTATAGGAATCCTTCTTTTCTTTGGTCACTACTGGAATCCCACCTATATACTTCTCTAGCCATTTGCAGATTTTTGTTTGCAGATGATATTCTATGGAACAGGTATAGGTTTATCATTGCTACCCTTGTAGAATATTCTCAGTCAACTAATCTGTAATGCTAAACCATCACCAGCTTCAGTTCCCATGTTCCGCTTGGTGCCTCTTTAATTTCCAACTTGAAAATAAGATTCAGAGTTCCTTTCTTGAGTCATAGTAGACCTGGACATGAGTGAGACTCTTTTCTACATGCTTTAAATCCCTTTAGATGAAACTTCTACCTTCACTCAGCTATTCTTTAGTTATTTGAAAACCATCTTTATACCCTGAAGGTTTCAATTCTCTTCTCCAAAAGTATTGTTTTATTAAGGGAACATATGGTATGGAGTCATGCAAAGCACATGGGCTTTAAAATCCAATACATAGAGGATTGAACCCCAATTTGTCCTATACTACCTCCTCTCGTCTCAGTTTGCTTCTTTAAAGCAGGAATGATAATGTCTCTCCAGCAGAGTTGTTCTGAGGATTCAGTAAAGTATAAAAAATGTGAGTATTCAGTGAGAGTTTGTCACTGGGCATTACCTCCACTTCTTCCCCTATCCCCTCCTCTGCATGTGTGTCATCATGTCTTCCTGCTAACTCCTGACACATGGAGGCCATGCCTCAAATCAGACCATTAATAGCAAGGACTAGGCTAAAATTTCTTTTCAGTCTTAAAAGTATTTAGTGTGTCCCTTTAGCAGTATATTTTTAATGGTTTTGTTAACAGATTAAATAATGTATAGGGAACTTAAGCTGATTAGGAGATGGGTTGCAAGTTTAGGTTGATTTGAGCCTAACTTTTTCTAAAATATTTGTGACCTATGAAGTGTAATGACTTATTAGAGTCATAGAATACAGAAGTTAGTTCTTCCTGACTTTATGCCATTTTATACTAGCTACAACCATAAAGCAAACTTTTTTGAGCACTGTAGCTACAAGTTGTATTTAATACAAAAATATGAGAGGTATTTGAGTTCATTGACCAGTAGAAATCACTTTACCTTCCTGTTTCTTTTTTCAGAACCTAGTTCTGTATTCCAGGACCACCTGTGTGATTGGCACTTCTACCAATAAGGGGGTGCTTGTTTTTCTTGTGTGGTTTTCAATTACAAGTCACAGAGGCTACACAGAAAAGGAGACATAGCCATGACCTGTTAAAGAATATCAGGGACTGCAGAGCTTTCTAAAGGGACTACTGATCTAAAGAAGGCAGAAAGTGAGAATGGATTAGGAATTCCTAGGAGAAACACTTTCAAGGCCCAGAAAAATGACATATATTGCCTCATGTCAGACCTTTGCCGTTTTCTTTGGCTTTTATGCACTTACTCCAAACTTCACAAATCCCAGGCTTGTTAGAATGGCAGGGAGCTCATCAGCTCCCCCACCACCTCCTTCCACACACCCACTGCTTCCACTGTCCTAGGAATGGTGACGGCTGCCTTTCACTGATGTATCCAACACTTACCAAATCTCATTTCGAATGTATTCTAGTCCTATGTAAAAATACGCATGCAATGTCTTTATTCTTAAAGCAAAGCTTCAACAATCCAAGTAATCAATAACACCCTGAACTGTATGAAAAAGGGGCTAATTTGGGGTTTAAATTAAGGTATAAGACCCTGAAGTCCCAAGTATTTTTACTATTCATGATTTTGTCTTTGGGGAAAAAGGACACAAAGTCAAAACTTCAACTTTTAACAATTAAATAGATAGCAATTTCTCATCCTTAATAAAGTGGGAATATAGGATCTTGGGACAGACACAAAGAGGAACAGCCACCTATACGTAGAAGACATCTTGGAGGAATAGATATTTCTTAGGGAAGTCTCAATAATACTGATAAAACTACCTAGCATTAAAAAAATACAGACAAATTAGCAAACAAATTAAAATTTAAAAACTAGAAAATGAAAAGACAGGAGAAAAATGCAGCCCCAGACTTCCAGTTCACCCCGGTCAAATCCAGGGGACAATGAGATAGAGCAAGTCTGAAGACACCCACTTCTGGAATGACAGCATCAGAAACAAAAAACAGAAGCATATACATGAGGCTCTAGAGGAAATCAGAACAGAAATAATTTCTCAGGTTATAAAAAAGAGATGATGACCATAAAGGCTATGCCTACCAAATATAAGTAGATATAGACAACAAATAGATAAGTACAGAAAAATCATGGAAACCATGAATGCCCAATATAGGAAAAAAAATGGAATTCATTAAACAGATTCCAATAGATATGACAAGGACAAGCCAATATATATTAGTTATAACCATCAATGTAAATGCTCTCAAGTCACAGATCAAAAGAAAGAATTGGCAGCATGGATCAAGAATCAAGGTATAACAAAATGCTTGTCTTGGTTACTTTTCTCTCGTTGCTGAGTCAAAATACCCAACACCCAAAATGAAGGAAGGAAAGGTTTATTTAGCTTATAGTTTGTGGAGGTTTCAGTCCATATTTGGCTGGTTCTGACGCAGAGTGGCACATGGCAGAGGGTAAACTGTTCAGGGCAGCAGAGCACAGCAAAACCAACCAGCCAAAAGGGAAGAATGGCTGCAACTAGCCTCCTTTCCTCCCCTACATTGTAAACAGCCTACCCTGACCCAGGGGACGTGTAGCTCTCACACAATCTCCATGCCCACCTCTTCCACAGGCTCAGGATGTATACAAAGTAAGCAACTTCGCTTCCTGCTGAATCACTCAGCCAAACCTCTAGACTCCCCAAGTTGACAAAATGTATCAACCATAACATTCCACCCCTTGTCAACTTGGCAACCAGACACATTTCCTTAAACCAATTTCCAGATACAAAGACATGCTTATAGCAGAATCATAACAATACTATATTCAAGAAACACATTTAAATCAAAATAAATTCATAGGATGAAGGTCAATGGATGGAAAATATTGATTCATGCCTCAGGAACCTAGAAAAAAGCAGAGGTAGCTAGTCTATTTGCAGAAAATGTGAACCATGACTGGTCAAAAAAGATAAAGAAGGTCACTCAAATTTGTTAAGGGAAAACTCCAAGAAAAAGAGATAATAATCATAAATATATATGTACCAAATACATAGGGGCATCCAACTACATAAAAATATTAGCAGACATGAAAAATAAAATAAGCAGTAACACAATTACATTGGGGGAACTTAGTACCCCACTGTCACAAGGATATACATTAACTACACAAAAACTCACAAAGAAATATCAGAACTGAACCAAAACTGAACAAACAAATGGACATAGTAAATGTCTACACGGCATTCCACCCCACAACATCAGAATACACATTTTTCTCAGTGGCATATGAGACATTCTCCAAAATAAAACACACACTAATGCAGAGAACATGCTTAAGTAAATGCAAAGGAATTGAAATTATCTCATGCATATTATTTGACCATAGTGCAATGAAAGTGGAAATCAATGGCAAAAGAAACTATGAAAACTTCATAAACACATGGAAATTAGATAACACCCTATTGAAAATTAATGGATCACAGATGAAATTAGAAAAGAAATTAAACAGTATCTACCATTAAATGATAATGCTGATACAACATACTAGAACTTACTGGATACAATCAAAACAGTCCTAAGAGGAAAATTTATGGCAGTGGATTCTTACACCAAGAAAACAAAATAAGCTCAAATAAACAATTAAAGTTGAGCCCCATCTTCTAGAAAAAGAAGACTAAGTCAAGCCTCAAGCTCATGAAAGGAAAGAAATAATAAAGACCAGATCAGAAATTAATGCAACTGAGACTATGAAAACAATACAAAAATAAGTGAGTAAAAGAGTTCTTCGAAAGATTAAACCAAACTGATACACTCCTAGCCAACCTTAGCAGAAAAAGGACGGAAGACACTCAAATCCGTACAACTAGGAATGGAAAGTGTGAAATCACAATAAGTCATGTGGAAATCCAAAAGGTCATCAGTACCTGCTTTGAGAAACTTTAGTAAGATGGAAAGCTCAGGGGAAATGGACGGATTCCTAGATACATATGAATCACCAAAATTCAATCAAGAAGATATAAACATTCTACATAATTCAGTAGCAGCCAATGACATTAAAAATGTAATTTTAAAACTTACCAAATTAAAAAAAAGCAGGTCCTCATGGAATCATTGCTGAATTCTACAAGAAATACACAAAAATCCTAATGCAACTACTCATCAAACTCCTTAAAGGTATTGAAAGAGAAATGATACTTCCAAAGTCATTCTTGAAAGCAAGTATTACTCTAATACCAAAACCAAAGAAGCCCCAAGCAGAAAAGAGAGCTATAGGACAATCTCCCTAATGAACATAGAGGCAAAACTCCTGGATAACATATTGGCAAACAGAATGAAGCAAATCAAGATTATACACCATGACTAAGTAGGATTCACCCAGCCATGGAGGGATGGTTCAATGTACACAAATTAGTAAATGTAATAGACTGTATTAACAGAGCCAAGGACAAAAACAATACGTTCATCTCAATAGATGCAGAAAAAGCATTTCACCAAGGCTAAAACACTTCATGATGAAAACAGTACAGAAAATTAGAGTAGACCTTGTTTATCTCCATCTGGTAGAAGGCATCTGTTATGGTTGATACATTGTGTCAACTTGGGGAGCCTAGAGGTTTGGCTAAGTGACTCAGCTGGGACCTGAGCCTATGCAAGAAGGCATGCAGAGGCTGTGGGTGTAGAGGACCACCTCCGTTCCCCCAGGGTGGGTAGCCTGCACTGAAAAAGGGAATTGAGAAAGGGTGGGCTGCTGGTTATTTGGAGGAGCTCCAGTCTTTGCCTTCAGCTTGGTCATTTCCTGGTTTCTGGTGCAGATTGTTCAACTTCTGCATGGGACTGTTCAACCTTCTGGTATAGGCTCTCTGGCCTTCATCATAGATTCTTCAGCATTCTGTTGAAGACCCATCTGCCTCCTGATACAGACTTGCATGGAAACTACAATGAGCTGCAGACCTGGGGCTGGGCTCTTCAGTCTCTAGCATGCAGACACCTTCTGCACACTTCACCATCCAATCTGTGGCTGACCACCGTAAGCCAAACTTGTAATTTCTTGTACATTTGTATATCTTCTGTTATGTCTGTTTCCAAACCAAAAGCCAATGTTATACTAAATGGTCATAAACTGAAAGCTTTCACTCTAAAATGAGGAATAAGACAAGGATATCCACTATCACCACTCCTATTCAACATAGTTCTCAAAACATTAGCCAGAACAATTAGATAAGAGAAAAAACTAAAAGAAGTAAAGTAAGAAAGAAAGAAGTTATGATTATTTGCAGATGACATTGTACATAGAAGGCCCCAAAAACTCCACCAAAAGACTGCTAGATTTAATACAGAGATTCAGTTACACAGCTGGAATAAAAATCAATAACATTCCTGTACACAAATGACAAATTCACTGAGAGAGAATTAGGGAAATCATGCCTTTCATAACAACAACAAAAAAATGAAATACTTAGGAATCAATCAAACAAAGAAGCTAAGTATTGCTACATTAATAACTACTTTGAAAAGGGAGATTGAAGATGATATCACAAAATTCTCTTGGGTAGGAAGTATGAACATAGTGAAAATGGCCATACTTCAAAACTCATACACAGATGTAATGAAATCTCAATCAAAATACCACTAGCATACCTCACAGAACTAGAGAAAACATCAGTAAAATATTAATTTGGAACCAGAAGAGACCTAGAATAGCAAAAAAAATTTTGGATAACAATGGCAAGGCAGGGAACATCACAATCCCTAACTTAAAATTATATTGTAGAGCTATAGTGATAAAAACAGCATGGGTACTGGCAAAAGATAGACGTGGGGATCAGGGGAACTCCTTTTTAATAAATTGTGCTGGAAAAACTGACTTTCCACATGCTGAAGAGAAAACCATGTTTGTCACCATACACTAAATTAAAATCAAAATGGATTGAAGATCTAAATATTAAAACAAAAACACTAAATCTGCTGGAAGGGAGAATAGGTAGAACTCCTGAAGATACACATGTAGGCAAAAACATCATGAACAAAACCCAAAGCACGGGAAATACTATAAAGAATTAACAAATCTATCTCATTTAATGGAAAAGCTTTCACACAGCAAAAGAAATCACCAACAAAGTGAAAAGACCACCCACAGAGTGGGAAAAATCTTAGCCAGTTTTTCTTTGACAAAGGATTACAATCTAGAATATATAAAGCATTGAAAAAAATCAGAACCACAGATTTAAAGATTCTTTACCAATATGGACACCTGAGATGCATATACATTTCTCAGATGATGAAATATAAATAGCAAATAAATATATGAAAAAATGTTCAACATCTCTGATTATTCAAGAGATGCAAATTAAAACATTCTTAGATTACACCGTCTCTCTCCAGAAAGAATGGCTATTATCAAGAAATACACCAACAACAAATGCTGGAGGGGCTGTGGGGGAGAAGGAACCCTTCTCCACCATTGATGGGAGTGTAAACTGGTGCAATCACTCTGGAAATCAGTGTGGACACTTCTCAAGCACCAGTATTAGAAGTCCTGTTTGACCTAGCTATTCCGCTTATTATCTTCCTGAAAGAATTAAAAGCATTATATACCACAGTGATATGTGTGCACCATGTTTATAGAAGCACAGTTCATAATATCTAAACCTTGGAAACAGCCCAAATGCCCATCAGCTGATGAATGGATAAAAAGATGTGCTTTTAAAAAATACAATGGGATACTGCTCAGCCATGAAAAAGGATAAACTTTAGATATGTATAGGCCAATAGATGCACTTTGAGACCATACTCTTAAGTAAAATAAATCAGACACACATGTAAATATTGCATTGTCTCTCTGGTGTTAGAAACTGAAAGTCTAAATAAAATCAAAATGTATAACACATATGATGAGATAGAAATAAATTGTTCAGAAGAAAAGGAGAACTATTGTGGAAGGAAAGAAGGGAAAAGAAAAAAATGGAAAGAGAAAGACAAAATGGAAACAAAGCTTTGTAAATAAGGTGGGGCAGAGTGTTTGAGGGGAAGGGAGGGGAATGGGGAAAAAAGAGGAACTAAGTGTACAGTTGCAAATTCCCTATGATGAATGTGATCAGTATGTGTATCTAAATTCTACCAATAAACTTAATGAAAACAGAGGAGAGGATTTTAAGGATTAACTTTTAAGATAATAACTTTGTCAGAATCGCACTGGAAACGTTCGAGAATATCTCTCCACTTGAGAAATTGACTTGAAAGTAATGACTGTCCCAAAGAAGTAAAGTAAAACGATTGAGAGCTGCTGGGATTGTCCTCTCTTTTTCCAACGATACTTTTTATAGCCCAGAGTGTGACCCCTGGTGTGTGTGTGTGTGTGTGTGTGTGTGTGTGTGTGTGTGCGCGCGCACGCATGCGCACATAACTTGAAAAACACTAGACTTCTTTATGATCATCTTTATATTTACAGGCATGTGTTTCATTATACAGTTTCATTATACATATATAAGAGTTATGTGAATAAATTTGCCCTTTTGTTATAATCATAGGATTCTGATAAGAAACAAGGTAGAGCCTTTAAACTAGTAATAATTGAAGAGGGATCATTTATAAAGATGTGCTTAGGAAACCCTGAGAGGTTTCTCACTGTTCATTTGTTTGTGACCAAGCCTGGCTAAGCTGCCCAGACAGCGTGCTCAAAATTGTGATACTTCTGCCTCAGCCTCCTACAGTGCTAGGATTACAGGCATACACCACTATGCCCAGTTGCAATAACTCTTATGAGGTAAACACTAGCATTATTTCCAGGAAGAAAAGTGAGCTGCCAAGCTGCCTGAAACTTGTTCAAGACCACAGATAACAGGCAGGAGAGCTTACATTCAAAGTTTAGCCTGGATGACACCAACTCTAGATGGTTTCTCGCCATTATAGTTCAGTGCAGATGAAATGAAGCAAGAGTCTACAGAATTGCTTGTAGAAAACCCAGGCCTTGTACACAATGCCAGTGCTTACAGAAGGCAAAAGAATTTAAGCCAGGACTAAGTTAAATCAAAAGTGTTGAATATTTTACATTACTTCAAAGTAGTAATGTAGCAGATGTTAGTGTCCCATGCATGTCCATTTAAGGCTTCCATTCAAGGTGCTGTGAATGGTATCCAGTATCTGTACCTGGACATTCAGAAGGCCATGCAGTCCCAGCACATGGCAAGCCCACCTCCCAGGGGATAGTCACTCCTAAGGAGAGGCCTTCTCAATGACTCTTGGAAGTGGCTGTGAAAATGTCCCAGTTCCTTTGTCACTTGTGCAGGATAATTCTACAGTGTTTTATGCTTTCCCAAAGTATTAGAATGTAGTTCACCTCTCTGACAGAGGACTTAAGACTATACTTGTCTTTGACTTCCTTCTCTTTCCTGTATCACTTTTCCACTTCCCTCACGATATTCTCTGCATTTGTGTTTTAAATCTTTCTGGGACACCCAAACTCAAATAATTTTTATGAGAAATTTCTATGTCAGTTTTCCTAAGATCCTCTGGAAGGGATTCTAAAGTGGGACTGCTGAAAGGTCAGATAGATCAAAGGACCCTAGCTGTGATGGGAAATGCAATCTTGATAACCTTGAGCATGAAGTAGCACCACGGCTTCTACGACTCTCATTTGATTGGAGTTTGTGGGACAGCAACCCATGCACTCTCGGGACTGGATAAAAATGACTGCACTCTCAATGAAAAGAACTTTGATTTGGTTAATTCCCCCCTGTGTAGTGAAGGTTGAAAGTGACGGGCTCAAACTAGCAAACACCAATGTGGAAGCTTCATTTAAGCACCAGAATGTAACAGGGATCGCACTTAAAGAGAGACATTTCCTACCACCATAGAAGAGAAACTCCCATACTTTCTGAGATCACTAATAGAAAGAAGTAAAAATTCTGATGTTATACATCCTTTATAGGAAAGGCAAGATGCTAAACAGACTGGAAGACAATTTTGAAAACTATGTTTTCTTTGCAATATTTGATCAATTTAGACTTCGGAAAGCACAAGTTCATCAGGAAAAGATGAAATCCACAAACCTAGGAGAAGCATGCACCTGGCCTGAAAGTCTGAAAAATAACTTTCAGTTTCTTTACTTTAATGAGACAATGAATTACTCAAAGCAGTGAATATACTGTCTCAGAGTGGATCATAGGACCAGAGCACGCTGCTATGCCACTTACATAAACAATTACTCTGCAAACTGAGAGAGACAATCAATTAAAGAAGAAAGAGACTGTAGGCAGATAGCCGTCTGCAAATGTAATACAGGAATTGTGGCAAAGATGCTCAATGAATGCGAAATGCAACCTGTAATTATGCTCTAAAACAAACCTTCTAAATAGAGGGTCAGAAGGTCTAGTACATCGATGGAAAGGGAGGATTGGCCCAGATGATTTGAATCATTCCCCAGGAAAGAAAGTTTTGTAGGGAGCTGTGGATAGTTGGTCTGAGGCTAGAAGTGCTTCTACTTGGAAGGATCACCTAAGTCTCTGAGTGCTTTGGATAGAACAGATATTACGCACTTATCCAGGGAAGATGCTGTGGGGTTATAAACTGAACTGAGGAAAATGCCAGTGAAGAAAGCAGTGTTGTCCTGATGGAATTATTACTCATGTGCCTTTCCCTTTCAAAGACATCCTGATTGTGATGATTTACTGTATTTACCATTCATTACTATTTACTAATCATTACCGTAGAAAACAGGTGATGTTCCCCTGACTCTAAAGTGTAGTGGGAAGCAGGTGGGATGCGGCATCAAAGGATCTGGATTGGAGGGAAACCCAGATCCTTTAGTTGTACATTCTACCAATGTGTCAAGTAAATTTTTCCATCTATGAAATTAGTATGACAGTGTTTTCTTTGTGGTGGTGTTGTGAGTACACAAAGCACCTTACTGGTTTCTGTACCATTATTAATCCTTTGGGTCAAAATAATTAGAACCCAGGAGAAATCACATATGACCCAAATTAGGTTGTGTGACCCAAAATCTGCTGTCAGGATTGTGGCAGCAATTAGAAAGCATTTCTTAGATTTGCAACAGCAGGCAGTATGAACTAGGGCCTCTGCAGCTGCTCTGTGGAACCTAGAGACCCAGTGGCCTTGCACAGAGACTATGCTGGGGATGGGGTCCTGATACTCACTGAGCACAGGAGCTATCAGGGCAGGCCCACGCCAAGAAGATTTGGGACTTTTATGAAAGGTGACCTTTGTGATAAGTCACAAGGCAGCCAGCCTCACCCCCCCCATGGGAAAACTTTAACTCTCAATATTTCTCTCGTTCCCTTACCTGTTCCACTTCACTTCCCCTCGGCTACAAAAGCTATCCCCGCCCTCATTTGCTCTGGCAGTTCACCTGCTTGGGTCATTCTGACATGGGCAACTCCTGCCGTTCAGGCTTCTGGCCTGGATGCCCTCCTGGCCGCTCAGGGCTCGGCCTGTTCTGGCTCAGGGACATTTCCTTACCCCACACCACCCTGCCAGAAAAATGAGCTTAAAGGCCCATGCTTTCCTCAGCTCGGGGCTACCTTGGTCCGCTAGGTAGCCTGCTACTCTGCCCCCGCCCCCCCAATAAGGACTTCTCTCATGTCAGAAGGTCTGGTCTGGTTCCGTGTGGGGTCTCGGTTTCCGTCACTTTGCTTGAGGGATTTGATGGCCTTGCTAAGCTTTCCTTAGGACTGTGCTACAGCCTATGACACTCCACCCATCTTCCTTCCCATTTCTCTTCTTCACTTAGGGTCAAACTTGTATGGCAGTTTGACAGCTCTCAAATCCCTCCTTCTCTCACAGGCATTTGCCTTAATAAATTTCTTTCATGTCTAATTGTATTTTAGCATCTGCTTCTCAACTTACATCCAGGTAAACTATAGTACATGCGCAAGGATATCTCATCTTCTCAAAGATATACATTGTGTCATTGGTATAGTGGTCTAAAGAACAATGCTGCATATTGTTATTTTATATTTTTAATGGAATACTATTTAGTAGGAATGGATGCTTTCCCTTCCCTGTACAGAAGGAAACCATTTTCATTTCAGATGGGAGGAAAACATTCTCCCAAACTTCTTTGACTATTTTTGCATTGCACTTTGGCAAGTTGGTGGGTCAGCCCTGCTCTGACCAGTGTAACCCAAATGTGTCCTACCTCTTGGAAGGGGTTTTCCTTTTTTCATTTAATTTGACTCTTCTCTGCCTGTAACATCCAACTTACATGTCCTCTAAGAAACCTTCTCTGACAATTCCAGAAAATCTTTTTTTCACCTCCACCATCTGCCTTAATATATTAAAGTGATCACAACTTGGCTCTGTTAAACAGATTTGTCTTGCCTGTATGAAAAACAACAACTTCTGGGAAAGATTGTAATTGCTTTTTAAAGGAATTTTGTCATATATTTTTTTTAAAAAACACTTTTTAAGCTCCTAAGCCATTTATAAATTACTCTCAGCCCTTCAATGAAAGTAGATTCAGTGGAATTGCTCTTGGAGACCATTTCTTGGCCTTGAAAGAGTTTCTGTTAGGATATACCGAAGATACTTCCTTCTTTAGAGATATTCATTAGAACTTCAGATATCTCCAACCCACCAAGAAGTCTCTTTTGCCATTTAATCCTAGGTACTTCTTTTAGGCAGCTGTGGGGAAAATAGAGGGAACTTTGCAAGGCAGAAAGGGGGTGATCAGGGCTGGGGATATAGCTCAGTGGAATAAGCGCTTGCCTAGCCAGCGCAGGGTCCTGAGTTCGATCCCCAGTACCGAAAAAAAAAAAGGGGGGGGTGATCAAACCTAGAATACAGTCTAAAAACAATGGACTGACGGAACAATGATGGGGTGAGTTTCATGATCTCATGGAGGACCATCTGTCTACATCTATCTGACCTTCTAAAGGGCAAGGTCTTAAAAGATAGGAAATCACTACCAGAAGTGCTTATGTAACTATTGAATGCGGTGAGGATAGATGGATAAAGGGGCTGGCACCCATAGATAGTCTGCATTCCTCTATCTGTTTGTGGGCCTCTACTACCAAGCCTGGCAGTAGACACGGCTATCTTCTAGTCATGCATGTCTGACAGATAACTTCCCATTCCTACAGCATAGTAGTGACCTCTCTACTGAAGCCACTCTATCAAGGGTACCATTTCTTCTGGTCTTTCTTCCTGATTCTGCTGAAGAGACAGCATGTACTAATCAACATATACTAATCCCTAGTAGGTGCCCATTTCTGTTTATATTAAACAGGGACTTCCCGAGGAAAGGGCCTTTTGGATGTAGGCGGTCCTCTCAAGGTCACACCAGTCATTAGTAGTAGGTATATGGAAGCCTTCTTTTTGGATACCTGGTATGTTGCTTTTTTTAATGAAAGGTTGCTATTTCACATGTGCTGTATGTTTTGAGTTACCCTAAATTTGTGCTATATTCCAATTGGGATATGTAAATTTTCTATACATTTTCTCTGTCCTTAAATATTCCTCATTGTTCATTGTCATTTTATTTGCAAAACTTAACTGATCTGAATAAAGGACAGGACTCTTTCTCATGAGACTAATCTGTCCTCCCTTTTTCCTAGTTAGAGTGCAGGTGGTGTGGCAGTTAGCTGTAGGCTCTTCTGCCCTTGACAACTCTGGGATCTTTGGATCTTGACTCAAAGGCCACGGAGTTTAAAGAGGTTTGAGGTGAGATGCATAATTCAAGTTGCTTTTCCATTCAGGAACATTTGGATTTGGTGGTGAAGAAATCCAGGAGTAAATTTTCAGGCAGTGTAGCATAATTTGTGATTAAGCTTATTGGTAATATCTAACCTTTAGTAAATGCCAGCTGCATAATGATGGCCAGGATGCTCTCTACAGACACCGCACTGCAGTCAGTTCAGCCAGGCTGTAAGAATCTGCTTAATAGACCTCTAATGGGAAATGACCAGGATCTGACTACAGAAGATTAAAAGTGACAATGCTAATTGACTGAGGATGTATCTACATGAAGAGGGGCCAGAAAAATCATTTAAGTCTAAATGAGATTGGACTGATTTGATATTTGAAAAAAGTATTACCTTCCTGCCATATTTGGCGGGGTGAATTAACTGTTTCATGTTTCTTAGAGAAGAGTCTTGGTGAAACAATGAGCTACTATTGTGAGAAAAGCGCTTTCCTCAGTCAATTAGAAAAACGAATTGCAGCTAGAGGTTCTGTGGACGCTGTAGCCATGGTGCTGCATACTGCGCAAACAGTACTGCATCTAGGACAGTGAAGAAGGGCGCGTTCCCCATCTGCTTTGGGGACAGAGCACCAAAGAGACTCAGCTGCCAATAGAAACTGTGGGTTAATTCTTAATATCAAAGATCTTTTTTAAAACAATTAGGAAAGGTATTTGGTAATTGATATGATCTGAATAGTGTCTTCCCCCTAAAACCTTATGTTGGACTTTGGTATTATGGCAGTGTGGGAGGTGGGGCTTTTCTGGGATGATTAGGTAGTTAAGAGTGTCTCTCGAGTCTAGATTAATTACCTGTGATAGTTGATCTTCATGCATCAACTCGACTGGCTTAAGGAATGCTCAATAGATTAGTAAATTATACTTCTGGGTACATCTGTAGGGTGTTTGCAGAGATGACTGGCATGCAGGCCTGCAAACTGAGGAGAGAGAAATCCACACTGCTGTGGCACCATCCAATAGCCTTGTGGCCTGGATGGAGTGAAAGGAAACAAAGAGGAAAGTCAGCCTATCTTTGAAAACTTCCACTGTGCTTGAGTGGGTGTTTTTTGTTGTTGAGCTCAACTGTAGATATCAGACGTTAGTTTCTCCAGCTTTTTAATGTGGACCAACACGACTACTCTCCAGAAACTTCCAGGCCTCAGTCTCAGACTGTTGCTTAGTCCTTTTTTGTAATATTTTATTTTTTTTAATACATGTTTGCAGTATATGGTGATGACGTTCCTTACAAAGTTGGTACATGTGCATAACACATCTTAATTTTTTAAAGATAAAAGAACAAAAACACATTAGCAAACCCCTGCTCCTCCCCTCTTTCTCTTCTCCCTCCATCCCTTAGTCCCTTCCCTTTTGCAAAAGATCTATCTCACTTTTACTTATTATCTATCTTTTATTGTCCCCTTATTTATTAATGTTTTGGGTTTCTTGTGTAAGAGAGACCATGCAATATAAGCTTGTGTGTCTGACTCATTTCACAGAACAATATGGTCTCAGGGTTTATCCATTTTCCTACAAATGACTCGTTTATCCTTCTTTATGGCAGAGGAGTACTTCATTGTGTACAAATGTCAGGTTTTCTTTTTCCACTCATCGGTTAGTGGTCTTACAGGCCATGTCCAAGCTTTAGCTATCACGATTTGTACCTCTCTAAACATGGGTGTGGATGTCTCACTGTAATGCGATGCTGTTAACTGTTTTAGATACTTAGAAGGAAAATACTTGCATCAAATGGAATTTCCTGTTTAAGTTTCTTGAGGACTTTCCACCCTGATTTGCCTAGTGGTAGCTCTAGTTCACATTCGCCCTCTGGTTCTGTGCTCCCAGCTTCCTGCCCTGTGCAGCTACCCTGGCACCCAGGCACTGTGGGCAGGCCTCTCTCTGACCCTGTCAGCACACTTCTACATTTATTCTTCTAGTTATTCTGTTCTTCTAGTGAGCCCCAGCCAGTGCAGTGCTCAAGTGGACTGTCACTGAGTGAGCCCAGCCCTCCTGCGGGTCTCTGCCTCCTCAGATGGCCACTTCCACCCACTTTTGTAACATGTCATGATGTGGTGTGAGGCCTTCCCCAAATGATCTTAGACTTCCCTCCTTAGACTTGTATGCCAGACAGCCACATGATCTTAGAGACTTGCAACCTGTAGACTCATGAGCTAAGTGAACCTTTTTCTTCATAGCTCACTGTCTCTCATTTTATTATAGCAACAGAAAACAACATAAGGCAATAATGAAATTTTAAAGTCAATACTATCTCTCCAGGCTGATTTAATGACCTCTAGAACCTATTTTAACTTTCATAAAATTAACATATCCATATATATCTATCTACCTAACTGTTCCATATGTTGTGTATGCTATCTACATGACACATATTATATACACAGGATACATGCATGATATATACATTCTAATCCGTCCCCACCCTTCAGATTTCATCTTAGATTTATTTTTTAGGGACAGAGCCTTCCAGAATTTATAGCCTATATGAATAAACACTGGTACCACTGTGGGGGAGGTGACAGAACTAGAGATAAAAGGCTTGAATTTTGATTAAAAAGTCTGGACCTGCCACTTTCTAATTCTGCAAACTTTGGAAATCCTCCCATGGTCCCCAGTTCTTCAGTTACTAATGGAAATAATAACAATCACAGTCACATTATAAGTAAATATAATGTTCATATCCGGGCTTTTAGCACTAGTTAGTACATACCAGTATTAGTCATGTTAGCACATGCACGGGCGTAACTTTGGTACATATTTGTCTTTCTCAGTCCTACATGATCTCTTAATGTTAGAGGACTCACCACTGGGTCCTCAGCACCTAAACTGTGCTAATTTATATTAAAATGGGTTAAATGTTGGATGAATTAAATGAAGGAATAGTGATTTCCCCTATAGCAGATGATGACTTCTGACTCCATGTGCATTGACAGCCATTTCTATTCTCAGATTTCCTAGGTGCTTTTCATCTCCTCCCCTCTGGGCTAGTGTAGCTATTTGATTCCCCTGATCCCAGGTTCTGAGCGATGGGAGGCGTGGCTTCCCGTACACCTGGGAGTACTGATTCTCCACCTTGGCGTGTCGTGAAGTGTCCTACCTAATTTGTTACTAATTAATAGTAGAAAGAACAATGTTTGTAAGATTTAAGGTATTTCTATTGATAAAGTAATAATGAAATGCATGCTTTTAAGTGTACAGTTTACCACAGGAGGTTTTACAAATGCACAACTATCTGACCACCACACCAGTCAAAGGCAAATTTCCGTAACACCAAAGAATGACCTCCTACCTCCAAGCAGTCAGTCTACAGCTCCCACATGCAAACTCTGCTCTTATGTTTGCCATGATAGACGTTTGCCTGTCCTTGAACTTTAAAAACGTACAGTGATATTTTGTAGATGGCATCTACTCTTCAACATAGATTTGAGATTGATCCATGCTGTTATTTCAATAACTTTTATGTTATTTTTAAGTTATATTTATTAGTACATATTTGTAGCACATAGTGCTACATAGTGTTTACATTCTATGTGAGGAGTAATATCTAAGCTTGAGTATATGATTTATTTCACTCAACATATGGCCTGAGTTCTTTATTTCTGAAAACATGAATATAGCACACTGTGTTTACTAATACTCCTGTAAATATACATTAAGATTTTTTAAATTTGAGAATGCTATGATTTACACATCAGTGATCATTATTGTACAAGTCTTTATGTGGACAAATGTTTTCATTTCTCTTGGGTAAATGCCTTGGAGAGGAATTGCTGGATCATAGAGTAGGTATATGTTTAACATTGTTAACAAAACTGCCATGTATTTTTCCCAAATAGTCATAAGATTTTAAACTTATCAGTAGTATGTGGAAATTTTGTTTATGTTCCATTAGTGTTATCAGTCATTAATATTATCCATTTTATTGGGTATGAGGTGGTGGTTAACTATGCGTATTTTTTTGGTTTGTGTTTTCCAGATGACTAATAATGATAGTCATTTTATAACCTTGATTGTGTCCAAGAAATGTCTCTTTTTTAAAAAAATTATTTTTTATTTTAAAGATAAAAGAATGAAAACATCTTAACAAATACACATACATTTAGAAAATAACAAAAACAATCCAAGCAATACAGAATCTCAGAAAAGGTGATAGGAAATTAACAATAGTTTTTGTATTACATATTGATATCCTCAATTCGGACCCTCATTGGATGATGCAGCCACAACCACAAACACATTCAACCACCTTATCTTTGACAAAGAGGCCCAACAAGTTCGTGGAAGAAAGACAGACTTTTTAATAAATGGTACGGGAAAAACTGGCTCACCACATGCCTAAGACTGAAACTAGATCCATGTCTATCACCATGCACCAAACTCAAGTCAAACTGGATTACAGATCTCAATATTAAAACAGAAATACTAAATCTAGTGGAAGAGAAAGGTAAAGATCTTGAAGACATAGGCACAGAGTTCATGAACAAAAATGGAACTGCATAGGAAATGCTTAAAGAATCAACACCTGGGATCTCACCTTACTGAAAAATTTTGCACATCTCTTTATTTTTTATTGGTTTAATTATTGATTCATATCCAGACATAAATATATTTGCCAGATGTACAGACAATGAATTTATTCCAATTTATGTCTTGTATTTTCATTTTCTTAGTTGTGCCTTGGTGTTAGAAAATTTTAACTTGGATGAAATTCAATTATTTTTTCTACTCATTTTATGATTAGTGCATTTTGGATCCTATGTAATGCTTTTCTTTTATTATATTTAAGATAGTTTTCTATTGTTTATTCTAAACTCCTAAATCTTTCATATATTAAAGATTCTTTTGCCTACCATCAGTCTTTACATTTGCATAAAATTTTACAATTATCTGGTCAATTTTCTAGAAAAAGTGCTTTTGGGGCTCTTCATTGAGATATTGCACTAATTCCAGACATTGATTTGAGAAGATATCTAAGTAACATTGAGTTTTCTATTGCATAAGCACTTGTGTTTTTCTGTTTCATTAGGGCTTTAGTTTATTTCAGCAATTATTTGAAGATTTCATTTTAGAAGTTAATTTTTTGGTGCTAGTCAAATGGAATAGAACGTTTTCATATTCCAGTTGATTGCTAGAAACACAGTTTTATAGACAGATATATACAATGTAAAAACATGATTTCTGAACTAATCCTGTATACTTCTGAAATGCCAAATTCACTTATTAACTCTAAAAATTATTTTGTAATGCTCAAGAGTACCTGTGTACATATCATATATTGATAAAGAATGCCTTTTCTTTACACTTTACTTAATTGTTATATAATTTAATCTATTTTCTTTCCTTTTGCACTGGCTGGGACCTCCAAAAAAAATGTTGGAAACAAATAGAATGCACAGAATGTCTTCTTCAAAGTCATAGATGGAAAGTACTAAATACTTCACAATAAGTATTATGTTAGTGGTAGGTTTTCAATGTTGCCTTATATCAGATTGAAAAATTAAGTTGTTTTTGTTTTGCAAAGATTGTATATTGAAGTTCATATCTATTAGATAATTTTCTCCAGTATTTTGTTAATACTGGGAATTACACTGATTCATTTTTGAAAGTTTAACTGAACTACTGCACGAGAAAAACTTCACTTTTCCACTGTATTGTTGCTTTGTCTTGTTAAGAATTTTGATCTCTGTCCACGAAACTATTGGTCTATATTTTCTTTTTAATTTTAATGTTGGATTTATCACCAGGGTTACTGACTTCACAAAACATACTGGGAAGTAGTTACTCTTCAGCTAGTTTTTGATGTATAGTATTCATACGATATTTGTATTCATTGTTTTATAAATATATGGTAAAATCCACCAAAAAATTATCTGGGCTAGGTATTCTTTATGAGAAGTTTTCATTTCAAATTTTTAAAAATTTGACAAATATATAAGTACTTAGATTTTCTATTTTATAATGTGTCACTTTTAGTTGTAATTTTTAGAGATATTTGATTACAATGTGTAAATTTATTGAATTTGTTTAGATAATTTTGTTTAAAAAGATATTCCCTTCTTACTTTTGTGGTATATGTACATTCTGTACTGATAGCTTTTCTTGTATTAGTCATGTTGATAATTTTGACAATTTGTAAATTAGGTTAAAAGATTCATTCACCATTCACACTAGAGTTAATATTTCACTAAACTTCGCTAATATTTTACTAAGCTTTTCAAAGGCAAAATTTTCTTCTGTCTTTTTTATATTTTTGCCTCTTTGTAATTTTATTGTTTTCTGCTTTATCTTTTCTCTTTCATACCACTATTTTTGTTTTAATTAACTTTACTTTCATGAGTTTATTAAGGTTGAAAGTTAAATTATTGGTTTTAAATCATTTTTTCTCTTTTAATGTAAGCATATGAACTGTATTTTTTGCTTTAAACAATGTTTTAATTAATTTATCAGATTTTGACACTTTATTTTCTTCACATTTATTTATAAACTCTTTTCCTTTATGACTTTTATACAAGTTTCACTTAGAAGAGACTTGTTCAATTTCTAAATATTTGAAGACTTTTTGTAGTACGTTTTTATTATTGACTTCTATTTTGATTAGATTGTGATCAAAGAGTATATTCTTTATAAATTCAACCCTTTAAAATGCATTAAGACATACTATACATCTTAGTATAACTGTCTCTCTTAAGGATTTTTCCAGGTATCTTTTAAAATAAGCTATATTCTGCTTTTGCCAGATGCATTTATAAAGGTCAATAAGGTCATCAGGTGGTAGCATTGCTCAAATTTTCTATATTATGTGTTACTGAAATGATAGTGTTCTCATATTCAGCTGTGATTATGAATTTATCTATTTTTCCCATTAATTTTGTCAGTTTTTGTATAAATGTACTTAAAATTTTTTGTTTGGAACATGTTTTATGTTTATTGTGCATTTTTCATTTAATAGGTTTTTATCATTATGAAATATTCTTCTTTTGTCCCTTGCTCCCTCTCTAATTCCCCTTTCCTTTTGAGTAATTTTTCCTATTTCACAATATCTATTATGTATTTTGGTACTTATTTACCCTTTCACACCAGCTAGACAATATCATATTTACACCTGTGGGTCTGATTTATTTCGCTTCAGAATCTGATCTCAAGGTGCCTCCATTTAGCTATAAATATGTCAAGTGTACCCATTCATCAGTTGATGGGCATTTGGGTGGTTTACAATATTTAGCTATTATAACTTGTGCTGCTATAAAAATGAGAGCACATACATCGCTGTGGTATGATACTTTTAATTCTCTTGGGAAGATGCCAACAAGGGCAATAGCCAGATTACATGAGACCTCTACTCCTAGTTTTTGAGGAGTCTCCACACTGATTTCCACTATGGCTGCACCAGTCTACACTCCCACCAACAATGGAGAAGGGTTCTTTTTCTAGCACAGCCCCTACAGCATTTGTTATTGGTTGATTTGTTGCTAATAGCCATTCTTTCTGGGCTAAGATGGAATCTCAGCATTGTTTTAATTTGCATCTCTCAAATGACCAATGATATTGAACATTTTTTTCATCTATTTGTTTGCTCTTTGTACTTCTTCATCTGAGAATTGTGTATTCATTTCAGAGGCCAATTTTTGGACTGTATCTTTATATATGGGGTTCTGATTATTTTCAGTTTTTATGTGTTCTAGATAGTAGTGCTTTGGGTAAAGAACAGCTGGTTGTAACTTTTTCCCGCTCTGTGGGTTGTCTTTTCATTCTACTGATGGTTTCTTTGTTAAGAGCTTTTAATAAGATTCGATCCCAATTATTTACTCTCTGTAGTATTTCCTGTGTGATCTGGGATTTGCTCACACAGCCTCATCTTATATCTGTGTCTTCAAGAGTTCTGCCTATTCTCCTCTTCCAGAAGACTCAGTGATTCTGTTTTATATTTAGACTTTTACCCATTTTGTTTTAAGTTTAGTGGATGGTGAGAGACATGGATCTAGTTTTAGTCTTCAGCATGTAGAAAAATACTTTTTCAGAGATGGTTTGGCATATGCCAGTCAAAAAAATACATCACATCAACAGAGCCAAAGTAAAAAAATTACAAGATCATCTCAATAGATGAAGAAAAAGCAATTGACAAAGTTCTGTATCAATTCATAATTTTAAAAAAAAGCCTTAAACAAAATTGAAATAGATGGTCTTTGTGTCAGTCTGATAAAATCCATCTATGACAAGCCAACAGTCAACACCATATTAAATGGTCAAAAACTGAAAACTTTTACTCTAAAGTCAGGAACAAGCCAAGGATGTCCATTATCACCAATCTTATTCAATATAGTTCTGGAAACATTGACAAGAGCGTTTATACCAGAGAAAGAAAAGAAAAGGGATAAAGATAGGAAAGGAAGAAGTTAAAGTATTATTTGCAGATGACATGATAGTTTACGCAGAAAAACCCAAAACTCCACCAAAAGACTTCTAGATCTAATAACCAAATTCAGTCATGTAGTTGGATACAAAGTTAGCACTCAGAAATCAATAGTATTCCTGTACATAAATAACAAGCTCACTGAGGAGAAATTTGGGAAACCACACCTTTGACAATAGCATAAAAAATGAAGTACTTAAGAATGAATCTAAGAAAAGAATCAATCAAGAACAAAGGAAGTAAAAACTACATTAAAACTGTGATGCTCTGAAAAAGGAGATTGAAGGGGATATGAGAAAATGGAAAGATATCCCTTGCTTTTAGGTAGAAGGAAGCAACTTAGTGAAAATGGTCATATTCCCAAAAGTTTTACACTGATTTCATGCAGTCTCAATCAAAATACAATCAGCATATCTCACAGAGCTAGAGAACACATTCATAAAATTCATTTGGAACCACAAGAGACCTAGAAGAGCAAAAATAATTCTGAGCAACAAAGGCAAGACAGGGGGTACCACAATCCCTGCCTTAAAATTTTACTACAGAGGAACTGTGATAAAAGGAACAGAGCAGAAGATGCAGAAACAACTCCAGACATACGCAGCCACCTTATTATTATTAATTTTTTGTGCCAGGAGTCAAACTCACAACCGTGCACTTGACAGGCAGGTGCTGTGCAGCTGAGCTATACCCCCAGTCAGCTACCTTACCTTTGACAAAGGGGCTGAACACGATCACTGGAAGAAAGAGAGCCTCTTTAATCAGTGGTGCTAGAAAAACTGGCTTTCCTCATGGTCATTTTGACTTTGGGAAAAAACCATAGGTCACCGGGCACCACATCTGATGAACAGAATCAATGGAGACAGACGATAATGTTTCTACAAGTCTTTTTTTCTGTTGAATGGTACTAGAGCAGAATCCACTGTATTTTTTAATCATCTCTGCTAAAGACACTAATGAAACAGTACACCTAACCCTAACCCTCACCCTTCCAGAGCTGCTTTAGAAAAGGCCAACAATGATGGGATAAGTGTGCTCCAAGTTTTGGGGGGTGTTTCGTGGGAAATTCATGGCAATGTGTGTGTTCATGTAATTTTAACAATTTAAACATTTTCAGTTTTCTACCACCCCTTGTGCATTTTCCCACACTTTTATTTCCCTCTTCTCTGATGCTTTGTGACTGTGTTGGATGACTTGTGGAAAGTGTGGTATTGTTTTCTCATCTAGTCTGAAAATATCTGCCTTGTATTCTGATGCTCCCTTTGCATACCCTGAAAAATTTTACAGAATTGTGCTCTTGCTTATCATCTTGGTATTTGTGTTCTTTCTGTCTTGTTGGCTTTTTGTTGTTCTATCGCTTCTTTTCTGATTTATTATATGTGGAAATGTTTAGCACTCTCCTTTAACCTCTTTTATATCTTTTTAACTTTCTCTTTTCATTATGAAATGCTACAGTCTGCTTAGCATTAACATTTTATATAAGTATAAACATGGGTGCACATATACTGCTGTGGTATGATGTTTTTGATTCTTCTGGGAAGATACCCAGAAAGGGAATGCCTGGGTTGAATAGGAACTCTAATACTAGCTTTCTGAGGAATCTCCACACTGATTTCCACAGTGGTTTGGCCAGTCCACATTCCCACCAGAAGTGGGGAAGAGTTCCTTTTTCCCTGCAGCCCCTCCAGCATTTGTTATTGATTGATTTCTTGATGACAGTCATTCTTTCTGGAGTAAAATGGAATCTCAGTGTTGTTTGAAGTATACAAATCTTGGAAACAAACTAAGTGCTCATCAAACAAACAAGGAACAGATAAAAAAGATGTGGTATTTTTATACAATGGAGTACTACTCAGCCTTAAAGAACCATAAACTAGAGACTTTTATAGGTAAATGCGTGCAGCTTGAGACCATACTTACGAGTGAAATAAGTCAGACTCACATGCGTAAGTATTATATTTTCTCGGGTGTAAGAAACTGAAACAATAAATAACGTCTAAACTGTACAGTACATATTGTGAAATGGGAAGAAATTGAAAAGGAAGGTTCATGCTAATATCGATTGGAGAATTTTTCTATGCCAATATCTTTAACTCTGAGTAACTACATTGAAAATGACTATACGCAATATATTAACTTTTTTATTCTCCTATTATTTTGTTATGAAATTCTTTTACATTTTCCTATAAATTAGTGTTGATAGAATAAATAAAAAGATAATATTTTATATCATGCATACTTTCACTTTTCTTGTATAAATGAATATCTGTTGTTACAGAGGATGAATTTCAGTTCTAACCTTTTCCATACAGTCCATCTCTCTTTAGATTATATATTTTACATTAGAAAGTGACCTTTAGTTAATATGTGCTCTTTACTTCTAAGTCTAGTTTTGTATGGTTTCTCTACTCCAGCTAGCATCATAAAACGTCATTTCCTGTCTATCCTTGGGTTCACTGCCTAACAGTTGACTGCACTAACTTTTTCTTATTTCGTGGAATATACCTCTGTACATACTTTACCATAAGCTGGGTTTATGTTGAGACTGGATAATTTGTTAATACAACCAACTTATTGTATCTCCTAGTCCTCCAATTAAACATTGGAGAACAGTGAACACAAAGGTATGGTCATTGTTCTTTTGGTAGAATTCCATTTGGTAGAATCACACCGATTCTGTAATACCAGAAACTGTGTTACCATGACTTTGTGTCAAGTTGGAAGACTTCCTCGGATAGGACTTTCTTCACTGGAGAGCATGCAGCAGACTTATAACTTCCCTTTCCACATCCCTATGGTGTGTATTCCTTAAGACCAATGTACAGGTAAATAATTCCTACTATCTGAAAAGAATTAAAGTCCTTCTTTGTATTTTTATTCTGATTACAGTGATAATGCATTCAGGAGAGCTTATTCCCTGACATAAGCCTAGATTGCTCCTAGTCACACAGCCCATGTTTTAAAATCCCACATGGCAAGTTACACACAGGGCACAAAGTAGACATTTTACCTACTGTGCCACCCCACCCCAGCATCCACCTTGCTCCTTCAACGTTGTGTTTGAATTTGTAATTTGGAACTTAAAAACCCGAAAACTTTCTTATCTATTATATGTCTCTCCTCTTGGACAGAAATTCATCTCAGTGCTTAATAAAAACCTGCTTATTTGAAGCAAATATGCCCACTAATACCAAAGTAACCTTGTATTTGTATTATTACTTCATGATAGACAGATGACAAAGTTTAATTTTTCTACTATTTTCAGGAATAAAATACCTCACATGAATGAGATGTGAAAATAACGTACAGTACTTATTAAAAGAAGCACTTAAAATATTTTGGTAGAAAATTTTCACAATTATATTCTGATCACAGTATTATGAATATACCTCTGTACATACTTTACCATAAGCATTTATTTTTGTATTTTACAGAGTGCTCAAGCCCAGATGCCCAGTGGACAGTTTGGTTTTTAGTGTTTTCGTTGCCTTTCTAACATCTCATGTAAGTGTGTTAGTCACTAGACGCCCTCTTCAACTCTCACTCATTATTCATGTCTGTGGATTGATATATCAATAACATCAGAATGCAAAAGGAAAAGATACTTAAGATTACTGTATAAATAGCTTTGATTTTATGATAAAGTGTTGAATATTGACAGCATACTGGTCTTATTTTATATGTATATACAGTACAATAGTGCATAAAATTAATTTTAAGTAAAGCATACATATATTTTGAATATTTTCTATAACACTGGCCTGTAGGTATTTCTATACCTACATGTACTTATGCTTTAGTGCATACTAAAGTTGTATTTCTGAAGGAAAATATTACTTATTATGAATAGTTATAAGAATGTCAAAAGAATCTTTAAAGAATAGAGCAGATGTCAGTATCCCATGCTAGGACTGGCATTCTTACTACAATAGTCTTTGAAATAACTCATACTTCATAATAGGAAATATTAACAGTTTTAGTAACTTGAAAATACTGTATGTTTTACTTATGTATTCATTGTGAAGCTGGTAGGTAAATTACAGTAATTAATAATATGTCAAACCTCATAGCATATTATAGAAATTAGTGCATCATCTTAGCTTTCAGACCTTAGTACATGGAGTTTGTTGTAGAGAATACTTTGAAAATGGTCAAATAATTTGAAGACAACAATATACAATATAACAACCGTTGTTGAAGTCCTACCATCTTGTTTAGTGGAGCTCTGTATTCTTTCTAATTATTTTATTGCTTTTTGCGCTCTTTAATTGTTTGATCAATCTTGCATTCTTACATCTGGTAATCTGAGTAACTTCGTTGAAGATAACAGTATGTAATATAGCAACCACTGTTAATCCCTATTATTTTGTTTTCAAATTCTGAATCATTTGCTTTGGTTTTTTTGTTTGTTTGTTTGTTTGCTTTGTTGTTATTTTGTTATTGCTTTTTTTCTCTTTGAAGTAAAAATATGGGCCTACCTCAATCTAAGAAAAGTATAGTCAACCAAATATTCTTCATTATAGTGGTGATAATATAACAGTAAAATAGACTTATGAAGACAGAAACAACCGCCAAAGCATTTGGTAACCGTGAGCCACCAGTAGGGCTTTACACAGGGATGAAAGCATCATACGGGTACCCAAAGAGCCCGCTGCGTTCATGTATCCACTTTGCCAGTGGGACCAAGAAGTGAAAAATGCCTTTGGCTCAGTACAACTTTCAGTATGAAAGGGTAACTTAATGCTTCCTCCGGCCCCCTTGGATCCCTCCGATTGGTTTGTGAATCCATATCACAGCCTCGACATGTCAGCAGTTACAATGCACACCAGCAGCGTTCTTCAAAGGACTGCCCGTAGACTCCTACCAGTTGCCCTCCTGGACACATCTGAGAGTTTGCACAGCATTTGGGATAGTTTGTAGCTGATTACAGGAGGGGTACACAGGCATGACCCCATGTGTTAGGGAGAAAATATCCTCTGCAGTCTTCAACCTCCAGCACTCCTTGTGGGGACACTCATGTTTGCACTTTTGCTTAGTTTCTTCTTCTTCTGCCTCCTACCTTCTCCTACCTTCTTCTCCTACCAGTCCCTTTCCTGTTTCTCGTATCAGCACTCTCTGAATAAATCATTCATATACAAATCCTTGTCTAAGTATCTGCTTCTGGGAAACTTGTCTGAAAATAATAGTGATGCGTTCACATCTACTCTTTATTGTTTTCCCTTCAAAGACTTCTCCCCACAAAAAAGTTTTCAACACCCTGCAGGGTGCTAATTATAAAAATAACAGCAAAGTCATATGATTTGCCAGAGGCAAAATTCTTGCATTTTGACTGTCTTCATTAACCATAAACCTAAGAGGTGAGTAAAATAAAAGAGAAAAGGAGAACAGGTTAGTAAAGTAGAGAAAGAATACAGTACCACAATTCTGTATAACACTCATTGAACAAGCTGTATTTCAGGGATGAAGAACATATTTTTCACATAGGAAGTTTATATTTTAGTTAGAAGAGAAAATGACCATCCCAAAGAAGTATATATCTGAAATAGTAGTAGCTGTCTTAGTCCATTGAGACTGTCAATAATAAAATATCATAGACTAGGTATTATATAAGGCAGAAATACCTTACAGAGATACGCAGTTTGGAAGTCTTAGATGTAGTGTCTTAGGCGGACCTGTTTCCCAGTTCAGAGATAGTTGCTTTACATGTTAGAAAAAGTCCTTACGTTTTTGAGCTCTCTTTACTAATCTCATTCATGATGACTCTTCATAATCTAATTATAGAGAGGGTCCTTATCTTCTGATATCATCATCTTGAAGTTAAGATTTCAACATATGGCTTTTTTTTTTTTTTTTTTTTTGGTGGTACTGGGGATCAAACTCAGGACCCTGTGCTTGCTAGGCAGGTGCTTATTCCACTGAGCTATATCCCCAGCCCCAACATATGGCTTTTCAAAGGACACCTACATGCAAGCAATTACCTCGGTCCTGTGCGTCCTTCTTGAGTGAAATGTTAACCCTCTATTATAAGAAAAATGAAAATCCTTTGCACAGAAAATTGTTGCTTTTGCATTCACTGATAGATATTGAAGAAAGAAGAAACTTGATCTTGGTGAGATCTTGTTTCCTCTGCTGCTGCTTGTGGCTGAGTCTCTTGGTTACATGTGTTGTGATCCTGTTCTCAGTAAATGTAACACAAATGCTAATGACCTCTGACTTTACCTGACAAGAATTGTAGATTCAGCTCAGCTACAACATAGACAAACAATCCTTGCAAATTTTCTCTTGCTCCTTGTAATATCACTACTGTAGCAACCATAGCGACTGGTCTCTCTTACCTCTTCATTTATAAAACCTGATCTCAAGCACATATCACATTGCATACTTCTTTCCTGTAAGCACTCACATATAAAATTTCTCTAAAAGCACTGGCCTCAAAAGGAACTGAAGGTATTCTTTAGTGAGTGAAGGTAGATATTTTTATTCTTAAATCAGCAGGCTTTTCTTCACTCTCAGCTTCACAGCATGTGCTCTGACCTTACATGAGGTTAATTTGCTAATCAAAGGATCTTGTCCACCAACATTTTGTAGAAAGCTGCTTCTCCCAGTGACTGGAACATTAACTCTGTCACTTAATACCATGAAGAAGATTAAACTGTCTCATAAGGGAGTTTCAAGCACACCTTAAGGAATTTTAAATATTTAATGTGCAAATGCACATTCATATGTCAACTCTTTGACAAGAGACTTTCCTTTGACTACGTGTCCATGATTAGTCTTATTTCTTGTATAAACCAAATCCACAACTTTTCATTTTACTACTTTAAAATGGAAACAAATAAAGCAAGAAAATAAGAAGCCTAAAGATGTTTTAAAGCAATACATATATATATACTTCACTTAATTTTCATGGATAATTTTTTAAGTTTTCTGTAGATAACTTTTGTGCCTATCTGTTCCAGTTCAATTTTTGTAATTAATAGTTGTCAAGTCCTTGTAAAGCATTAAAATTATTTTTATAGGCACAATAAATTCACTTTTAAATTTTCATATAAGACTCTAGTTTCATTTTAGTAGTATTTTTCCTGCTGTGTATCTTAGTAATACTTTTCCTACTGTGTATGGTACTTATTTGAGTAACATAATTGCAACGACAATTTCAATTGGTACAAAAGTCTTGGGAATGACTGACACCATTTCATGGTCATTCTAGGGATCAACCAAGGGTTTAAATATTCCATGGGCCTCACTTTATTTTATGAATGGTAGGAGAAGGTCATTTATTCTGGAAAATGGCTCATGTAGAGATAGTAAAGTTGATATGTTCCTGCTCTCTGGAGAATGTGAAGTAGAAAGCAGCAAGAACAGGTCCAGAGGAAGGAGTTGGGAGAACTGCTCAGCATAACCTCCTTTTGTAAAGAGTAACTAATTACTGGGGTCACTCCTAGCAAAAAGCCCAGAAAACCAAGGCTTTGACGGTCTTTGATCAAAAGCTTCAGATTACAGAGCAAATATGGATCCAACATTGCTTGTCTTCAAGAGTTCCATGAACAGAGCCTTGAAAATTCATGTCATTTATATTTTGATTGAAATTCTAGAAAGATTCTTCCAAATATGTCATGAACTTTTATAACTGTTAAATTATGCCTTGATTTTATTGTCTTTCTGATTGTACTTCTTTAAGTTCTCATTTCCTGACTAGTATAGCATAAAAATTTTGAAGCCCTTTTCTTAAAATAATTTATAAGATTTCCTCCATAAGACTAAGATAGTATGAGAACATAGCATGTGTGTGTGTGTGTGTGTGTGTATGTGTGTGTGTTTGGTGTGGTGTGGTGTGGTCTGGGAAAAGGGGCCTCGAAAAGAAAAGACAGAATACCTGAAGCATAGTTTTACCTTTTTTCCAACGTTGCTGAGTGCTAACTCATTACCTAGCTATTCATTCTGTCAGGTAGCAAATCAACTACTAGCTACACACTGACTTTAAGATAATCCTATTGTTAGGCTTCTATCATAGAGAATATCTAATCAAGTTAGAGAAGAAACAACTCAAGTTAAGCTTTGTTTTATCCAAATGTTTTTGCATTTTGGTGAAAAGATATCTGTATTTGCTTTTTTAAAAAATGTCTATATGTTATTTCCCATTTAAAACAACACACACTTGAATTATCCATCATTGCCACTAGCTATAAAAATTGCTGTAGTTTTAAAACTCTTCACCAACTTACTGCTTTGACATGTAAAGAAGAGTCATTTTGTAAAATTCTAAACTTTTACAAAGGTAAAGAACAGTAAAATAATAACAACATTTGTCTTCCGTCGGGAAATATTGACAAGGTATTACTATAACAAAATTGGTTTGTGTTCTGAACTGTGTCTCATAGATAAATCAGATTTTAGATTTTTAAAAGCGATTTGAATTGCTGTTTTTGTATTAATGTCTATAAAACATCAGGATACCTAAATATGAAAAGAACGTCTTCAAAGAAGGCAAAAAATTTGGATATAAACCTTGAAATACCCCAAAACACTTATTCTCCCTACTTGACATTGATTTAAGGTTATTTTCAAAGTGCAAAATGGTATATTTCATATTTTGCTACTGTTTAAATTGTGGACTCCTTGGGCAAAGTCCTTTGTCACTGGCAAGGAAATGTCTGCTTAGTCACACTGTAAGATTCTATCCAGAGAATTAAGGAAAGACGGGGGGCTATGTGAATGAAAAAGAATTTATATATCACATTCATGTAATGGAGCAGAGCCCAGAATGATTAAAGCATTGGCAGCAAAAGCCCTGAGCAGTGAAACAAACTATGGTCTGCTAGTCAACAATTTCTGAACTTGGAAGTGTATTTCCCTTCCTGTTCCTCAGCCATGTCCATCAGCCAAATGCCAGAATCAAACCCCTAGTGCCATCTGTCTAATCAGCCTACTAAAGCAACAGGGCATGGAAATATGGACCAGGATGCTTCTTATATATTTTAAAGGTTTATTTTCATAATGTTATGAAGCGCAAATGGAGTCATAAGAAAAATGGAACTTAATTTAATTCCATTAAAAATTAAATTGAAAAACAGCGACCTTTCAACTCACTTGCTTTCAAATTAATAACAATTGAAAATCACTTCGTGTTTGCTGGACTCCAGCAATATTCAAAGCCTGTTCCAGGCAAAGTGGAAAAGCACAGAGGACTGGTGGAGAGTCAGCATTCTGCCTCACAAGCTCACTGGCAGCAGCCAGCTTGTGGATTTGGAAGGCAGCTATGCTCACCACTATACCACCAACGGAGGCCGTGGTTTGTGGATTTGGGAGACTAGCAAGGGTGCTGTTCTCAGAGATAAGCCTGGTAGGGCAGGGAGGGGGCCATGGAAAAAGACCTTAAATAGCACATGAGCTCTATGGTCTGTGCTCCATGTAAGAAGTCATCAAAATTTTCCAAAAAGGAAAATGAACCAATTAGGGGGTGTTCACTTGATTGAAGCTTGATAGAAATATTTACGTTCAACGTTTCCCCTTCTCACCTTTTGGTGAGTTCCTGAAGAGCAATGAAAGGGGACAGAGGAAAGGCACAGGGCGTCAGGACAGAACTCTAGAGAAGCAGGAGAAGTAAGATGCACACTTTGAAGTAGGAAGATGGCAAAGTTAAATCTAAATAAGAAATTTAAATAGATATTTACTGGAAAATTAGGTGGAGAACATAATCACCTAAGAATTTTTCCGTCGCTTCCTAAATAAGAAGCTAAACTGATGGCCTGCAATCTATAGATGCTTAAAATTTTGGTTTATGTTATTTTTTAAGTGATGTTATTTTTAATGTTTGATTTGCTATTATGATCCATTTTAATGTAATTTAGGCGATACCACTCCGCAACACTGCTCGCTACCTTCTTACATCTCCGTTATATGCTTGCCTCTATCCTGCAGAAGCTTGGGCTTGAGATTCTGATGGAAACACCATTTCCAGGGACTTTAGTATTGAAAGTAAATATGACTTATTTGTATTCATGTATGCATCAAGGATAAAAACAATATTAAAATACACGTTTAGGAATTTAGGAAGATACACTCTTCCCTCTTCCAATATTTACAAAGTAGACTGCTTGAGAGAAATGCTGTATCAAATGCTCTCAAAGGGCCTGTCATGCTTTATCAGCCGCCATTAAAAGAGCATCTGCCGCAAATATTTGGCTTCCTGCATGTTTTTACTGAGTCCTTTCTACCACTAGGGGCAAAAAGTGTTTGGTGAAATCACAGTTTTTCTATGTTTCTCTTATTTCAGGAAAACGAAGCAGACTTATTTTCCTCTTGTGCTTTTGTTTGTTTGTTTTACACTTGAAGAAATGGCAGGAACTAATTAATTATTTAGTAACATATTATAAGATGTTCTACTTTTTAGTTGCTTACACATAAAAATAACTCCAATAGTGATCAATACAGTTAACTGTGTTGCTGGCTCTGATGATCTCTTACTTATTTTTATTTAGATCTAAGCCAAGATGCCTAGAGTCATTTCTTCCAAATTTTAAAAGCACACAACTTCCCATCCCTGTTATTAGAGAAATGTATATATTTATGTATGAATTTATGGTACAAAAATCATGAAGTTATGATTCTGCATTTAAATATTGAGCAAGATATTAGAGCATCTAAATTCTAAACATGTTTTACACATAAAAATAGGTAAATGCTATTGTAGGGATATAAAACTCCAATAAAAATACTCTAAAATCTAAGATCCAGCTGAGCTTGGTGGTACATTCCTGTAATCCAGCACCCTGAGAGGCTGAAGCTGAAGGTTTGGAAATTCAAGCCCAACCTTGTGCAATTTAGTGACTGAATAAGACCCTATCTCAAAAATTTGAGAAGGGGTTGGGGGTGGGGTAGGAGTACAGCACATTGCAAAGGTCCTAGGCTCTATCTTAGTACCCACACAACAATGTGAGACATAAGACCACTGGGCAAACATGACAGAGAACACATGGATTCATATTTGGTTCTACTTCAAATATGACCAAAGTAAAGGTAAAGGAGAGAAAGAATATAAATACTATACACAAAAGCAGTGCAGACCTTCAGTCCAGGCCCACCAGACAGTTAGGAGAGGCTGTGAGATAAAAGGTTGTCAAAGTGAGTAAGTGCTAAAAAGCAAACTTGGAGGAAATGCTGAGATTAAAATTTATACAGTGTCAAATTAAGACATATTAAATTGCAATTTTTGTACATCAAGTGACCAAAGAGAAATTTTATAAAATGAATAATGACCTCATATGCTACCTATATAAGTTCTAAAATAGAGAAAGAAAGAAGAAAAGATAGTTATTTATGGAGGGCAAATATTAAAGAAACAATACCAGATAATAGAAACAAAAGATGCCTGGCAAGCACAAGGTCCTGAGTTTGATCCTCAGTACTACCAAAAAAAAAACAACAAAAAACAAAAAACAGGAGAAATTCATTATCCCTTTCAAAAAAAGCTTTAAAAATAAAAAAGGACACCCAGAGAAATGAATTTAGCAACGTATATTATTGCAAAATTTAGAATAGGAGACAAGAAACAGATGCTAAAATATTCTGGGTGGAAAGCAACTTCTACATAGTCATGTTAGTTGCCTCATCGGCTGCTTTGGAAATTAGAAAACAAAGGATAACGATGCTTTTACAATGCCGAGTAAAAATAATTTTCAACCAGCAATTCTTTCCCAGCTAAACTAGATAAAAAATGTTTTCATATGTGCAAATAAAAACATTCACCCTCCTGCACATAAACTCATCTCAGGAAATACCCTGAGGGATGTGTCTCACCAAAATAAAAGTGAAAGAGAAAATAGGGTCCTGATCCAGGGGGAAACTGGAGGAAATTCCTGAAACATTAGCAATGCATGCAACTGGCAGCTCCTGGAGAACAAGTGGACAGACTGGACAGGGAGAGCAAAGCTCCAAGAGTGGCGTTTGCAGTGATAAAATGGAAACGGTAGCTTATCACATATGTTTTATTACTCACAAAATGATATCGAGAGGCTGTTAGGTGGTGTGAAAAAGGCAACCATGACCAATACATGGAAAACATGAGACAACTATGACAAACTTGTGAAAATAAAAGTAGTAATCTCCATTACTGAGGGCATTAACGAACAATATTGCATTACAGAATATGTGAATACTGAATGTCGATATAATTTCAAAATATGATATTCAGCTGAATTTTGTTGCGGGGGAACAAACAATGAATGGGTATAATTATGTAAGAAAGGATGGCCCTTAGCTACCAAATAAGAAGTCAAAAGATAATATCTAATGAATCCAGTCTGTTTATTTCTCATAGCTAAATATTCATTAATAAATAGTTTAATAGATAAAAAGTAGGGAGGCGTCCTTGTAATGAAATGATACTCAGCCTGAAAAGGAATGGACTGTTGACTGATGCTCAGCACTGGAGCGATGATAATGCTGAGGGCATACTCTTAGGAGGTCTCCGAGGTAGCAGGTAGCAACTCTAGTTCTGTCAGCAAGACGTGTGTGGCTCAGTGAGTCATGCAGAGTCTTCTTCTGTAGTGTGGATGCACTGACATACATTCCTCCTCTTCTTTTCCTTTAGCAGGTTTGGGCACAATGGACACACAGTTACCATGTGCATCAAGGTGGAAACGCAGAAGTACTGCTTGCAGCAGCTGGTATACCAGATGACTGAATTTTGCTGGACAGTGCATGGACAAGCCTAGATCATAGTTGGCTTGTTTTGTGGACAGTCATGGGTGCATCATGGATAGAAGTCAATTCATCCTGAATCAACTGGAGCAGACCCAGAGATCCCAGCCAGTCTTCCAGGAAAGTCTTTTTGGTTGATATCAGCATTATTTCCTTGGAAAAAGAAGGTAGTTGAAATGTAGGACTGTTAAGGAGATGGTTGAAAACCTGGCTATGAGACTATTGGCTCTTGCTTTTGTCATGCTTGGATGTCTCATCTTAAAATGACCAAGGCCATTATTTTGTGTGGGGTCTGAGAGTTATATATGTATTTCATTGTGCTTTTGATGCTAATCTTGCAAAAATAATTGACAAGTGAATAGAAAACTATTATACACACATTATGGTATGTAGGACTGTGCTGTTCTCAAGGTCCCCTTACCTGATTTCTATAATTATGACAGTGGAACTGCTTTGTATAATTTTATAGTGGAAACACATAGGTAACATTTATTTGTATGAATCCATTTCTTGTTTTAGGGAGTCTTTGTCCTATAAGAAAGGACATTAGTGGGAGAACAATTGGCACTTAACTGTAAGCATGTTATCTAGTGATTCACTATCAGTGTTCAAGAAAATGCTTCAGAATTTCAGCTTTCAGGTTATTTTCCTCTCCTACACCATAACATATTTAAATACTGTATCTATATTAAAATATGGTCTCAAGGCAGACCAGATAATTTGAAAATTCAGAGGCCTAAAGGAAAGGGATCTAACCAGTGAACACAATTCTCATTACCAGTAGCCCCAGAAAGAAGTTAATCGATACAGCAGGGTACAAGAAAAAATAACTAAACATGTGCCTAAAGAAATTATAAAGATGAAGGCTAGTCAAAAACTAACAGCTATTTCAGGTAGTGATGCATGTCTCATCTTAATCATTATAGAATCCATTGACTTCATTCTTTTATCACTTAAGTAAAAAATTCTATAAAATTCAACTCTGACTGCAAAACTTTCCATTCTGTTTTCTACTGGTAACCAATAAAATTTCAATATAGGTTCATCCTAAGGCTGAAAATTTTGAAAAGGGAACCTTGAATGTGATGGGGAAGCAAAAAGTTGTATGCTCACTGTCAGTCCTTGGATGCAATAGAAGAACTTGTATAGCCTTGATGCTTCTCCTCTGGTTTGAAATATTAGTGGACTATAACACAGAACTGAAGTGGAACTGCTTGTGGGGAGCGTCTATGGCAAATCTGAGAGGACCATGCAAATACACATTTCTAGACCTTGCAAGTTCCTGTTTGGATTTTTCCATAGGCAGTGCAAGAAAATTTTAAAAACTCATGATGAAAATAGAGCTCAACAAACATTGAAAATCTTTCCTTGTGCCCCCGTTTTTAGTGACACAGAAGGAACAGCATACAGAACACTTCCCTGCTCTTTAAGTGTTAATGTTCTAGTGAGAAAAGGCAGGTAATGAATGGATAAACGTGCCAGTATAAGTGCCGTGGATAAAAGGAGCACTCAAGATGTTGCTATTTCATGGAAGATGATTAGAGAAGGCCTCACTGGGAGGGTACTGTAGCACCAGAGACCTGATAAAGACTAAGCCCTTTGGGTAGATGGGAGAATGCTCCAGGTAGAGGTCACAGCATGTCCAAAGGCCCCAAGATAGGAGCTGTGCTATATGAGGCCATTTAAAAGAACAGTCTCCAAACCTTCACAGGACTAGAGGAATTCAGTAAATAAGGAAGAAGGTAAGAAAAAAGATTTGAGACAAGTGCGTGACACAGATTGATGCTGAGTGGTGGTGTGGTCATGCAGGCACGCCTTACAGGGCATTGACTGTGCGGAATATGAGCTTCGACTCAGCCAGACAGGGAGTCACTTAAGGACTAATTAGCAGACAAGCTAACTAACGCACAGGTGAAGCAGTAGTTGTAGCAATAAGAGTAAGAAAGAAGGATGTTTATGCCGTACAAACCTTGGGTGTCTATGCCCCTGTTGATATTTTCCCCTAAAAAATGTAATATATTTATTTAAAAACAAATAAACATGCAAAAGTGATTATGTTAAATATAAAGTAAGATTAAGCAAAAATAGATAATATCTAATTCCATTTATATGAGTATCTAGAAAGATCAAACTAATGTGCACTGACTGAAAAAGCATCACTGGTTGCCTGGACCTAGGGATGAGGGAGGTATGGAAAATATCATGGATTCAAAGAAGCATAATAAAGCTTTAGGAGTGAGGAAAAGGCTATCTCAGTTGTAGTGAGTGTTTCATGGGTGTGTGTGTGTACACGCATGTGTGTGTACTGAGCATATCAAAATTGTAAAACTTAAAAGTATGTGCTTTATTATATATAAATTATAACTTAATAAATCTGCTGATGGGGGTGATATAAGCTAAGTACCTAATACCCATGGTATTAAAATATGAAACTGTGGGGAAGGCAGGTTGAGGGGTGTGGGAGAGAAAAGGATCAAAGTATGTTATGCGCATGTTCAAATCTGACCAAAGGAAGCCAACTAATAAGAATAAAAAGAGCCAAGTATTCAATTTAAAGTATTTTATCCAAAACATAAATAGGAGAAAACTCAGTTTGAGGACAGAAAATGGCCGTAGGCTCGGGAGCTGGATTTGGGAAGAGGCAGATACTGCCAGTTTTTAATGAAAGTCGAGTAATACAGACTAAAAAGTATGTGCGTGAATTCTTTTCTAAAGAATTTAATAAATTTTAGGTTCATTCTAAAAGACACATGTAAATACTCCTTACTATGTACTGATGTTTTCACCAAGTTAGACAAAGATGTGTATGTAAGAGATTGAATTTGTGCCCAGCCTTTGTGGCTTCATATATAACTAGAAAATGGATAAGGGGCTAACTCTTATTTACCTGAAAGTAGAACTCCCTGAGGGAAAATCTTCACTTGCTTTTTAATCTTATTCATCTTTGCTTATAATCCTTTGCCATCCATCTGCAAAGACAAGAATAGTATTACTGGTAGATTCTAAGGAAAAAAGGATTGGGGAGAATTGAGCTAATGAAACCTGAAAGTTATACTTTTCCAAGTCTCAAAACAGATGTTGAAAGTTTCAAAGGTTTTGTGCTTGAGTTTTCCAATGTTTAGTCACCATGGGTTGGTGTTTTCCTTCAGTGAAACAGCATGCCCTCCAATATGCATGATGCCTTGGCTATTATGGGTGCCTGTGTCTACATAACTAGATGAAATGACTTATACCAAAGGTACAGATTTTAGAATCACAAATCATGTTTTCATAACAAATATTCACTTCAGTGAAAAATAACAAAAAATATTCTACAATCACCGTCTGTTCTACATAATAGGACAGTAATCAGACCAAAAAATATAAGAAAAGACAGCAAAGCAGTGTTGATTGCAGGGACACCCCTACCATATGTCCCATCCAAATATGTGACACTATATATATATATATATATATATATATTTGGTTATTAAACATTTGAACTGAAGGCAGGTATTGTGGTGTACTTCTCTTATTCCAGCACTTAGGAAGCTGAGGCAGGAGGATCATGACAAAACTGAAGCCACCCTGGGATCCATAGTGTGTTCAAGGCCATCCAGAGTTATGTAGACTCTGCCTCAAAAAAAAAATGCTTTTGAACTGAAAGTCTACAAGAAAAAATTCTGTAATGTTTATGTCATTTTTATAGACAATGAAAATGGTAATTAATGATTAATCATACTTTGATTTGATAACTGTCATGGCATCTAGTGATAAATATTTAGAATAATACACTTTATTGCGGTGGTGGTGAACCTATGGCACACATGCCACCATGGGCTGCGTGTGTCTTTGAAAGCTCTGTTATTATGTTTTTCTTTTAATGTATGAGTGGTTCCTCTAAACTAAAACCTCAGTATTCAGGTTTAATTGGAATGTTATCATCTGGAAATAAATAAAGTGGGTTTGGAGTTTAATTTGGGCACTGGCTCTCTAAAATATTTTCCACCAGTACTTTGTAGTAACTTGCAGTAACTTTTAAAACTTGTTCATAAATTTGACTATTGTAGCATTACCTTTTGAGGCAGATTTTGATAATAAAATCTATCAGTCACTTATGAGGAATTATCTCCATCTATCAGATGAGCTTTCTTCATATAGAAAGATGGTACATAAGCATAAAGGCTATTTAAAATAACAAAGAAACCAGTCACTTGGACTTACTGACTTGTTTCCACATAAAAACCACCGTGCTCTTTTCAAAGGCAACAGAAGAGAGGTGGGAAACTTTGTTTCAGTATTTCCTAAGTGTTCAGGAGGTTTTGCTTTTCAACTAGTAAAAACCTCTATTCCTCAGAATTTCTTTAGTCAAACACCTTGGGAGACAAGTTGATGGCACTCCTTTCCAGCTACAGGAAAGGCTGAGGCAGAAGGATTACACACGTGAACACAGTCAGGGTAACTTAGCGACTTAGCAAGACTACATCCAAAAAAAAAAAAAAACAAGAAAAAAGAGAAAAGAAAGCAAAACAACAAAAAGTAGGGATGTAGCTCAGTCTGAAGGCTCTGGGTTCAATGTTCCGCACAAAGCACAAAGCAAAACAAAAACAAACTGCATTGCTACTTTTCTTATCCTCATTTTAAAAATTGGGGACACAAAAATAACTATGTACTTTGAGGTGTCTATTAGCAAACTGATTAAATCTACACATGGACCCTTAATCTGGCTAAGTAATCCATCTTTGTGTTTCTCGATCAGCATCCCCTTAAATACATCTTTTCCTTCTCTTTCCCCACCCTCACCACCACACAGAGATAGAGACGCATCAGTGCAAGTAAACACACACTGGAATGCTTTCTATTACACATGGTGTGTATTCATTCTTAAAAACAATTTTCTTCATACAGAGACAACAGTGGTTTCTAGAATATAAATATAGTTGACTATTACTAATAATAAAGTCAGCAACAAGGGGTTGTGGATGTAGCTCAGTGGCATAGCACCTGCCTGGCAAATGCGACATGCTGGTGCAATTCCCACTACACTTCCCAAAATCGATGACAAGACATAGGGAAAAACACAACTCTCATATATCAGTATTCCTTGCTTTTCTTTTTTTCTTTTGTTTTTTTTTTTTTTGGTTGGAGGATGGTGGGAGGGAATTCAAGTTCCAGTAGAGGAAGTCAAATACTTGGAGATGAATGAAAAGATCATAATCTTTGCCAATGGCTGGACAGGAACATCAGTTGTAATATGTCTGTCTATGTTAGCTCTGTAAGAAAGCAGAAGGTGCAAGTCCCGACTAGCTAGACAGAAAATAATCATGTGCTGTGTCTTTAACATTTATAAATAAAAGCAGAACCACTCAACAGAGACTATTACTCATTAATTTCAAATTATAGTTATTTTCCATCTAGAATTACAAGTAGCCAACAATTCTTAGCAATACTGAATCCTTGACTGTCTTCTGTGTTTTTATGTATGGTTGAAGCATAGAAAAAAATCTTTTTTTATTTCATTGCTTTTGAATATTAGGCCTAATGATGATTTTACAGCCACTGTGCCCCAAGATATTTTACAATTAAAATCAAGATAGTCGCAGGGAAAGCGAGTGTCTTAGTCCATTTCCTCTTCCTCAGACACAATACCAAACGCCCACAACTTAAAGGAGGTAAGGTATGTTTTGCCTCACAGTTTATACAAATTTCAGTCTGTAGTTGGCTAGCACCAAGGAAGGGTGGCATGGCGCAGGAGAAATAGTTCATGGATGGCAAGCAGGAAACAGAGAGAGATCAAGAGAGGAGGAGGGGTATTTAGCCTTACAGGCCACTCCCACAGTGACCCACCTTGTCTCATCAGGCTTCACTTCCCAGACCACACCCAGCTATAAACTTATCAGTGAGCTAATCCCGTATCACATACCCTCATGATCCAGTTACCTCCTGAAAGCTGCACTAAGAATCTAACTCACATGCAAAATCTTCCAAATAAGGAAAATTATGGGTACTATGGTAGGAATATTTTGTGTGAGAGGTAATGATGATGTTATGAGAGAAAGCATATGAACTTTGAGGTCAGAAATGCTTAGTTTAAGTAGAAGTTCTGACCCTTGCTTGGAAACAGCACACCCAGGGGCACACCTCTAGAGGCTGAGTTAGCCGAACACGGCGGACATGACTGCCTGTCATGTACCATCCCAGAGCTATTATGTGGAGATCAAATAAAATAACATAAAACAGTGCCATACTTTGCAAAGTATTATACAAACACATTAGTTTTCTTACATGGAAAAAGCAAAAACAAACAAACAAACAAGCTTAGTTATAGAATCACGTAGGAGACATTTTAACAGGCATAGTAAGATATTATAATTGTATTTATATTAGTTACTATGAGAAAACATATTACAGTGCTACATGTATACTTACATTTATAGTAGCACAATTCATAAAAGCTAAATCTTGGAAGCAGCCTATAAATCCACCAACAAATGAATGGATAAAGAAAATGTGACATTTATACACAATGGAGTACTACTCTGCCATAAAGAAAGATGAACTTGAGTCACTTGTAGGAAAACGTTTGCACCTTGAGACCTAATATTGAGTGAAATAAATCAAGCACATGACTTAAATATTGAATGGTTTCTCTTATATGAGAAATCTGTGATACAGATAAAAAGAAAAAGAAAAGATAATAGGAAGAAGAGGGCTCAATCTTTCTCAGAGCATAAGGGGATCAAGAGATGCAGGGATGGGTGAGTGAGGGAAAGGAAAGGAGATGAAAAAAGAAAAGATTTGTCATGCACATGTACCAAATCCACACATGGAATAATAAGTATTATGTTCTGTAAATAGGTATTAATAAAAATATATTTAATAAAATAATACTTCTTGGAGAAGAGAATTGAAGTCTTAAGGTACAGAGACAGATTTCAAATAACTAAGGAATAGCTGAAAGAAGGTGGAAGTTATATCTGAAGGGATTTATAGCATGTAGACAAAAGTCCCTGCCCATGTCTGGGTCTAACATGTCCCAGGAAAGGTACTCTGTATTCTATTTTCAAGTTAGAAATTAAGGAAGCACCAAGTACCGCATGGAAACTGTATTTGGTGATGGTTTGGCATTACAGGTTAGTTGACTGAGAATATTCTAGAAGGGTAGTAATGACAACGCCATACCTGTTCCAAAGAGTGTCATCTGCAAACAAGCCAGGGTCTCTGTAGGGATTCTTGCTTTTGGATCACCAATACAATGCTATCTACATGCTTGATGGATTTTAATGGTGGTGAGAGTAACTTTTAACTGAGCAGAGAAAACCTGAGATCAAATAGGAGACATGTCACATACACATAATAAGAATATTTCTTATTTCTTCTTAAGAAACAATCAGTATTTATATATGTTTTTAAGAATTACATCATAAATACTGTTGAGTAACCATAATTTTTTCCTTTTATCCATAGAGAATTACAGGGCTGACAACATGCTAAGATCCAACAGTACTAGTTTGGAATTTTCACTATTATCCTTTTCTTTCTTTGTTTTTCTTTTTTTTTACTTTAAAGAGCAAAGAACAAAAACAAAATAACAGAAACAAAGAAAAAATCAACAACAATGACAACAGCAGAATTTCAAAATCGGGTGATAGGAAATTCTTGATGACATGAGCATATATACTTTAAAATAATCAGTATTTAAAAAATCCATCTAGAATTTTAGAACTAAGAAATCTCAATTTCCATGATCTCATCTGATACTGCAACAACCCAGTGTGGCAAATGTTATAACAATGACGGCTGCAGTTGGCTGTAGCACAGATTCCAAGGGAAGGACCAATGATGATGGCAGACCCTTCGAGAGAAGTCCCTAGCCCCACGGTTGTTACGGCTGGCTGCTTAGCACTGTAATAATGCCCACACTGCATGTGCATTTCAAACACAACTGTGGCTCAGAGTAAAGAACAATATGCCAAGCAAGTAAACTCACATGTCCATAAACTAATAAATCACTTAGAAACAGTGGCTCACATGATTGATTTCATAGTCCCTTACAAACCTATAACCCCGTACATATCCGGGTTCACCTTGTAAGTGGTTTCAGTTTAGGAATAATACATTTCCAATGGAACATGTATAACAAGGCCATACATACAGTAGGAAAGTTGGCTTTAATTGCCTGTATTATATTAAATAAGTATGGGCTTCAAGTTCTTCATTGGGAAAAGGGATCAGTAACACCTGTGATACTATCCCACAAATGTGTATGAAGGTACGAATTTTCTACAGGTATTAGGTGGTCTTAATAAATTTACAACTGTGATTGCTAGTTGTGATTGTCAACTTGACTTGAGTAAGAGCCATCTTGCCTGCCACTGATGTTCTAGATGACCTCTAGATTCCTTTTGGCCCCAGGTTTATCTGTGGTTGACTACATGTAGGCTGAAAAATGAGGGGGGAAGATCCAGCCTAGAGGTGGATGCCATCAACCAGTAGGCTCGTATCCTGAACAAAAGAGAAAGAAAAAGGAAGTCTTCTTTTTTTCTTCAAAGGACCTCTGATCTTTGCCAGTGCCACTGGATAATGGTCTTATTTCTTTCAGCCTTCCAAAACAGACCCTTCACCTCTCTAACTCGGACTCTGCAGTGAGCTCCAGGCCTTTGACTTTCAACTGGATCCTTCCCCCCTCCAGCATGCCGATGGCCATTTTTCATTCTCCTACCTTCGATTCCATAAGTGGCCATTGGGACTGTTCTGCTTCTGATCCTGCAAGCCTACTTAGTAAATCTTTTCTAACATATATGTATTAGTCTTTTTTTTTCTTTGCATGTTTTCTGAACTAATGTTATTTTTAAGCACTACAGGACTTAGCCAATATATTTTCTTGCAATAGTCGTGCAACTGCCATCTCATTCCAAAGAATAGTTCTGGACCTGTTTCATGGTCAAAGGCACACGTCTCAGATAGAAAAGAGCCCCACCTCTCCTCAGCCTTCACTAGACAGGTAAAGGGACATTTAATTCTGTCCTCAAATCTGCAAGGAGACTAGCAGAAGAGTATAATCCTTCTCAGTTTCCAAGCAACCAATGATACTTGCAGAGCCACTAACGTAACTCAGTAAATCATATTGCTCATATAGTGTATTTATTCATAGCATTCATAGCATTCAAATGAATACTATGAGTTGGTTCTCTCCATAAAAGTCACCACCGTCCCTACCAGTGCTGTTCCAAACGATCTCCAAATTCCTTTCAGTTCTGATATTCCATGATTCTGTATCAGGTCTTGGGAACACCAGCAGAATCAGTTCACTGTCTATGAGACAGTTGGAGTAGCTTCTTAGGCCAAAGCGCAACAGATATGAGTAAATCTACTAAGGAGGCCTAAAGGACTCATTAGACCCCCTTGGTACATCAGGTATGCTAGAGGCCCTGTGCCAGTTCTCCCCTGTGTATCTGTACACACATGCATGTGCACTCACACACACACACACACACACAGACATTGATTGGTATTTAATAATTGCCAAGTATATTTTGATTGATGTAGAATACTGCATTGGATTCTTATACCTATCAAAGTTATGCTACTTAGTCTCTATATATTCTATAGTCACAGAAAATGTAATCAACTATTTTATTCACAATAATGCTGTGTTGTTTTCATATTTTTCCTTAATACATATGGTCTCATTTTATGCTAATATGTTTATAGCAATGATGAAGTAAACTTTCATAAACTATCTACTTTGTCGCTACTTTGAGAGCTAACTAGGGCTTTGAAATTAGATTTTTAAAAACTTAAATGTGAATATAAACATGTCTTTTCAAATTAAAAGCAGGGAGAACATTAATGAATTTTTAATTCTTAGGCAGATAAAGATAATGTAAACAAGTGTATTTAAACTACTTAGGCTACTAACAGTCTTAAGAGTTTCAGGAATTACTCTCTGCCATCACTGTTTATACAGCTATAAACTGAATATTTACATCAAAAATTATCTAGTCAAAATCTAGATAGATTTCCTCTTGACATCTTGGAAGTGTATAGTATTGGAAGGAACTCAGTTTATATTGTATCTGAAATAAGAACTCTTTCAGTGAAATAAAGGCAAAGATAGAAGGAAGCCTCAGAAAAAAATGTTTCCATGCATTACAGGAGATATATATTTTCTTCTATTACCTTTTCTTGATGCTATTTTCATCAGTAAAGGTCTTCATCTGGCTGCAAAAGATACAAAGAAAACACTTTTTATATCATAGTATGAACAACCTTGATGTAGTTGCTCTGGCTTTGAATTATAATGCATGTCATCAGTAATGTAAGTTGTTATAATTTATTTCTGACATTAAGATGTTGCTTTAGGGCACATTGTTGCAAATGTATCCTATTCACTCTCTTGCCTTCTAAATGTCCTTCATGTTTCAGTAAAACAATCCAATCAAAACTAAAGACCAAAAACACTGTAAAACAAATCAAGCATACAAACGGTTCCTAAGCATTCCTGTTACATTTTAGCCCTTTAGCCGGAGGCTCTGAAATTTCTTAAGCTGTGTATAGTAGTTTAACTTAGCAAACTGGCCACAGAAAATGTCAGCATGGATATTGTTTTCATTCAGGTCCTGAAGGACTGCAAGAAAAAAAACCTGGAGGATACTGGAATTATTTGGAGCTCAGAAGTCACTCAGGTAAAACTTTCAAAGATCATGTCCAAGGTGATTCGGCCATGTTTCTATCACTTGGGCCAGCTGGGTGCAAGACTCCCATGACTATAATTCAGATTGCAACCCGAACAGGGCACCCCCTGCACCCTTTCTATGGAGACATTCTCAATATCATAGGGAGGGATTACTTTTGAAAGTTTTGTTTGTTTGTAGTCATAGGAGTCTCTGGATAAGGAATTTTATTTTTATAGAGATAAACTACATTTCTGTAACAATGTATTCATGGTAGAAGAGGACAGCCAGGTTTGCATCTCACACACACACACACACACACACACACACACACACAATCAGGCTGCCAATGAGAGAAGTGGTGACAAAATTGTTTCTGTAGTGATAGCTTCTTCTCAAGACCTGAAGAGTGTTTAAAATTATTAAATAGAATATTTTTTATGTTATTTTTAAATCCCCTACTTTTAGACAGATGGTAGAGGGAGCTTATCCATACACATGTATAGTTTAGCGTATTACAAAGCAAGCTCAGAATCTTGGTCTTTCAATGAGTAACATCTTGCCCAGCTTTTTATTATTCTGTGTATTATAGTACATATGAAACATATACATAATAAGGAAATATAGTATCAGTCTACATACTAGAGAAATATCACCAAATCAAACAGTATGGCCCCTGGCCTTGTGAAACTAACATTCTACTTGAGGCAGGCAGATAATACACAAGTAAATAAATGATATACTTTCTGACAATTCTATGAAAAATATAAACCGGCTGTAGTAACTGAGAGGGACCAAACCGAATGTTGTTGTCTTACACCATGGGAAAACTTCTCTTGATAAGTGATGTATAAAATGAGGTGCAAAGAACCAAAGATTCTGTTCAAAGTGCAAAACATTTGAGAACATGGGCAAAGGCATGAGGAAGGACTAATTTGGGCTTTTTTGAGAAATAAAAAGATAGAGATTATAATAGCTAATGCTCATCAAACAAAAGGGCAATTGCACAAGAGGATAGAGATAACACAGAAACCTATATTTATAGGGGGGAAACTGTGCATTTTGTTTTGAACGTAATATGACATCGCTAAAGATTTTTGCGATTAAAAAATAGCTTATGTATATTTTATAAAGTCACCCTGGCTAGTCATATGTGGTACAATAGGAAGGCAAAAGTAAACGGAGGGCATGTAAGAAGCTGTTAGAAGAGCAAAATGAGATGGCAATGGCATAGGCCAGGACGAGGACAGTGGAAGTGGAGGGAAGGGTCTAGATTTGGGTGCACATTAGAAGTACAGCCTATAAACATTATCCATGCTTTGTGGTAAACAGAACTCTAAAATGACTGCTGAGATTTTTGTCCTGTGGAATATATATTTTGTATAATCTACGGAATGTGACCAAGATCTGTGATTGTGATAGTCTAGTGACTCTCTTGGTTACATTATATTGTACACATTTCCTTATAGCACACTAGAATGAAAATTATCTGCAGGCTTCAAAGAATTAGGCTTCCGTTTTGTACTGCCCCCCCCCCCGAGGGTGTCAGTCTAACCCACCTGGCAATATGGCACATGGATGCAAATGACAAAGAGAGAATATTGTGCAGTGGAGGCATTCTGTGATGACCAATGTTCTCTGTGGAACAAAAGGCTATGAGTCCAAAACTTATGGCTTTTACTAGTATCAATCAGGAAGATAGGCGGTGGTCTCTAGAGAGTGAGGGAAAAGAAACTTTGCAGGCATTGGCTATCAGGAGAAACAGTAATTTTGTACCAGGCCTACAGGCTTTTCAATTGGCAATCCAACAAGTAGTTTGATGTATGCAAAGCTGGTACCTTCACTGCCAGGAAAGTAGAATTCTTTCTGAATCCCATGGCCTCAGCTGAGATATTATCTTGTGTCTTAACCCTGGAATCTTGCAGGCTCTTCATTGAGCCCCCATTCCAGCCATCAGCAAGAGGAGCAGTTCTCACCCACATATGCAAAGAGACAAGTTGGCATCTCAGCTGGACTTGATCACTTGATCAACGTGATCAAGTTCAACTAAGGGAACATGTGGTTCAATAGAGCCAGCTCTATATCACTCAGTGAATAGGGTTGAAGGAAAGGTCAGGGAAAGATGGAGGCAAGATGGAGGCTTTATTTCTCAGGAGAATGCAGCTTGGAAGTCTCGAACAATTTTAGCCATGTGACTAAGCCTCCAAGTGTGGGGTGAAGCTCTCGATGAACAGGGTCCTGACCCATACATCCATAGTAATCTGAATTCCATCAACCACATAAAAATGCTTTGAAGTGTATTCCACATGGTTAAGTTCTGATAGAAAATTCTGGAAGACACCTACCTAGTGTTTACGCCATCTCTTATGGAAAAGTTCATCTTTATGAACATCCTGGTACCCTAAGGAAGGTATCACATCATTTCTATTGTACTCTTACCAAGAATAAGTTATCCTGTCTGGGCCTGAGGAAGCTCCTGGCAGATTCAGTTGAGGGACATTGTTCATAACGAACAATCTATAGCCTTTAAAACAATTAAGGTCATAAAAGTAAGGAAAAACTTGAAGAATTATTCCAGATTGAAGGAGACAAAAAGCATATCAGAAGTGAGCATGGAGCGTGATCCTGGTTGGCATCTTGGATCAGAAAGAATAGAGATTTATGGGTATAACAGAAAACAGCAGTTTGAAATTTGTACTTCAGTATTTCCTGCATAGATTCCTGTTCTGGATGATTATATGGTGATTATGTTGGAGGTGGTTCTTCTTTTGCAAAAGTACACACTGCTGTGTTTAAACAGAAAGGAGTTTCATATCAGCAAGCTGTGCACAAAGTTGTTCAGAAAAGTAATAACGATAATGGAATACTTTTACCCAGAACCACAAGCAGAGAGACATGAAGGAAATGTAAAATATAAGGAATTGCAAGAGCTAGCTAAATGAAATTCAGGGGTTTCTGTGCTGTTCCTGCAAATATTCTGGTAGTTTAACATAGCTTCAAAATGAAGTATAAAAAATAATGGGAAATGAATAAGAATAGGAAAAAATGGCAATAAATGCTGATAATGACTTTTCTAACTTTTCTGTGTATTGAAGACTAAGGAATGCAGTATAAATAATAGGGATATTTGGTGTTGGGAAGGATTTTAAAAAGTGGTTTGTAGAACTTGTCTGTATGTTGATAAAGCTGATACTAGTGATTGAAGGGGACATAGAAAGTGTACTTTAAGGAGCAAATTCCTTGAGAGTCCTAGAAATTCTGATGCTTCCATGACAAGTGGATGGATGAGCTTCAAGAGAACCAGAAAACTTGCTCTTTAAATCAAAAAGGAGAAGCAATGAAAAGATTTAGATTCTACTAATTTTTCCTAAATACAAATACATATTTGAAAGCATAGAAGTCACCATCCTTGGTGATTAGGAATTATTTAAAAAGTTTAAAGTGATGGATAATTATTTTTAAACCAAAAACACATCTCTCCATATTTAAGATTTTTATTATAGAATAAGCTAAAACATAAGATTGGGCAAGCCTCGTCTTGTCATTGGAAAGAATTGCTGATACTTAGAGAATTTCTTGCCAGATTCAAGTAGGAATCAAGGCAAATAACATAACTGGGTCCCTATAACTGGCCTCTATCAATGAGATAAATATGAGTGATGCCCACAGAAATGAGTTGTATATCAAGAACACATGCAATACAGCCCTACCAAAGGAAGCCTGTCGCACGCGGGGAAATTTGTAATCCAGCCTGGTCAAGTCATCCAAAGACTTGCTGACTTATGCTGCTGGCTCCAGTGTGAACTTTTTAGAAAGTAAAAAATCAATTTTAATTTGGAGCAGAAAAACCCTTTAGTTTGACTGGGAATGTGTGTGACTAGTAGAAAAAAATCAATTCAGAATTATCCTTCCATGAGCCTTGTACCACATTCTCAGGCTTTATTGAAATTGGTCATTGAATCATGACCTTTTTCAGAATACCTTACAAATGTACCACTTTAAAAACATGGCACATAGGAATTACTCTTTTCACTTATTCATCAAAGCACAGAATTTTATATAAAGAACTGATGAATTTGCCAATATTTCCTCTCCATTTTTAAAGTTTTCATATTTATATTTTAGCTTAGACATATATCATTATTATCTATTTTTAAGATACTATTTTTGTGCTCTGCAAACAGAGAATTTCTTCTTATTTGAAGTATACAAGCAATATCTCCTCCACTAGCCTGTGAATCACAGTGGTGAGTGAGTGATACTGATGGACTCTGGCTTAAATCCCAGCTCTACCACTTGGTAACTTCTTGACCTTGGTAGTGAGCTTATCTTCTCTATCCATGATTTTCTCAAATACAAAAGTCAAGGGTGTCAGGGTGCTGTAGTCTGTGATGCATTCATGGGTCCACTCCTTCTGTAACACGACTTTCCCCTGGTGTTCCACCGAGGACTTTTGTTCTTCTTCTGGGATTTCACCATATAATTGGTTTAAGGTTTTTGAGGCATAACAGTAAATCAGAAAGAAATAAACTCTCACAGAAAGCAGACATTCTTTGGAATTATCCAGGCATCCCATATTTATGTCTAGGGTTTTTCTCATTATCATAATGACATTTAGTAAATAGGTTGAATCTTCCGAGTTAATTCTGAGTAATTCTAGTTCTTGTGAGGTTCACATCACTGGTCTGCTGTGTAGATTAAATGAGAACATAAATCCATCTAGAAAAGTTTCTAATGAAAAGAGTATCCTGGATAAATGCTGAGTTACTACTATTGTTGCTGATTATCTACTAATCATGCCTTTTACCAAAACTCAGAACTAGATCTCAGGCAAGTATTCCATTTCAGTTGGATGACAGAGTTTGGAAACTTGAAAAGATATAAAATACCATTCCTTGAATAACCTTCACAAGGACTCAAAGACTCAAAGCTTGGAAATGTTACTGGGAAATCTCAGAATTCAAGACTTCTGATTTCCTCTTCGGTCTTCTTTTATATGCTTTTTAGTGTGGTTACTCTTCCTTTCCTGTCCTACTTCCAACCCAGTCTTTAAGATATCTTTTACTACTTCACCTCAGTTGGTGATGACTCGAGCCAGTTGCTTAGATCAGAGGGCAAAATCCCACTCCCCTGGTAGCTCAGCCATTTTTCTGCTTCTTTCACCCATGTACCCTGTCACTAACAGTGCGCTATGTGTTTCCAGTCCTTTTATTCTTTTCTAAAGAGGCTAAAAATCTTTGTTGTTCTTATCCACTTTTTTTTTTCTAATCAAATGGTTAAGTACTTTTACTTTTAGCCTATCAATCTGATTACTACTTCCATGAATTTCTACTGTATGAAAGCCCGTGCTGGCACACAGGGTTAAAGAAATCCTATAACTACAAATAATATAGAGAGGCATTTGGAGACACCAGAAAGAAATGTGGGTTAACATTATTATGAAATCTGCATTAGTCACCAAAAGACCTTAGGGCTTTCAGCCACACACAAATGCTTGCCTCTTTAGAAAAGTAGTCTAAATACAAAGGACTGTCAAAAATAAGCAGCATAAAATGTTTTAAGACAGGTAAATGGTGGCCAGTTGATATAAAATGTGACTAGACATAGTTCTTTATTTAAAATAACTTGCTCAGTTACTTATAATTAAAAACAAAAGTAAAAACAAAACCCAAGACTCGTGAAATGCTGTAGGATTCTATCATAAATATACGCAAGGTAAATTTGCAAAATTACTGTTGAGATGATACCATCTTGGTTATATTGAGTTATTAGATGAGTGGAATGGGAGGATTACAAAAATATCCCATTATTCACCAACTGTCAGTTGTACACTGCTGGTGTTGCTTTTCAGGTCCTGGCCCATGAGATTAAATAGCAATTTGGGACACTGCCTCTTCAGCTTTTCCCAAAGTACCTTGTTCACTCTGAATCTGGAAGACTTGAAAAGTTGTAGTGAAAACTTTCTGACTATTAGATGCCTTTTAAGGTTTGGAGGGTTGAGAGAATGAAGGACAAGGTGTAACTTGTAACTCGAGTGTCCACTGAAGCATGCATGATTTATGAATGCCTGGAGAAAGGTGCCACAAACTGTTTTCTCCCTGCCTGTCTTGGAATCTTCATTTCTGAAATCAACACAAAGGATGGAATATTATATGAACATTATGAGACGATTTGTATAAAACCAAAAGAACTCCATTTTGTATTCAGCTGTCTTTTCAATCCACTGCAAAGCTTTTATGTTTAGACTTCTTATAAATAACCAGCAATCATTAAAGCCAATGTAACCCACATTGTAAATCCATGCTGAACCTGCATGTTTTTTTCTAGACCTTTTTCTGATTATAAAAGTCTGCGGAGTTCACCGAAGCAGGACTTTCCCTAGATTTCTGATGGCCCTATTTTGCTGACATGTAGTACCTTATTTAATGTGCCTTCTTTTAGTTTTTTTTTTTTTTTGTCAATTTAAAAACACTATTCCTTCATCTATCTATAATGTTAACTTATTAGTTTTTAAATTTATTGCACTGACACTATGTGCTAGGACATATGGAATGTTTGGGGATATGCAACTAATGTGTCCTGAATCCAGCAAATTAAGTCTAGTGAAGTCAACAGGCAGCAGGTAAACCCCTGACTGTAGCAGTGTTCCATGAGTAATGGTGATCTAAGAGTGGGAGGGGGAGGTCAAAAGGAAGAAAGACTAATTCAACCTCAGTTCAAGAGAACAGAAAGGAAAAAAGAGATCAGGAAGGACTCTCGAAGGAGGTGCCATCTAAAACATCAAAAAACTTGGTAGACATTCTAAGAAGTATTGAAGTAAGAACATAGATGAGTCTGAAACGTCTACCATTGTTATTTTCCATTCTTCTCTTCCATTCATGTTGATTACCTCATTCACTGATTGAACTGTCATATTTATTCATTTATATATTAAGATGGGAAGCAGAACTGATCTGTCCATCATTTGTTAAGGAATTCCTCAAACTAAAATATAAGTTAGGACAGGAGAAATGAGTGTTCACTTACATGACAGACATTTAGAACTTTGCTCTTAAGCTATTAGGTTAAGGTCTGTGAATTTTAGTTTCCATTTCTTAGAACAGTGTAGAGTAGCTTGAAATGAACAAACTGGTTTAAAAGGGACACTCAAAAGTTTCAGTAGCATGAAGAAGCATCTAATGATGCCTATCCTTTACATTTTGGAAAAGCCCAGGGCAGAGATAAAGCAGGACTTCTGAAAGAACCTGAATAATTTATTTGAGAATAACTGGGGGTTCTATGAGAATATTGGTGCCTAAGAAAAAGGTCCCACAGTTTAGCTTCTTCTGAAAGCATTATGGTGCCCTCTCAGTTGTTGTCATGATCCCTGCCCAGCATTGTGCCATGATCAGCTAAATTATATGGCAAAAGAGAAAGTACAGACCAAATGAAGGTCACTCATCAGTTGGTTTTTTAATTATTTAAAAAAGAGATTATTTGCATAAGGTTAACCTAATTGCTTCAGCCACTGGATCAAAAAGACAGAGTCAAGATAAATTAGAGAGAATCTAAGGCATTTGACAGGAAAGGACTTAACAGGGGAGAGATTTTCTGTTGTAGGAAGAGTCCGAATATCAGTGGGTCTGGGGAGCTTCCAGAAGGCGGAACTGGTTCCCAGAAGACAGTATGTAAAGGAAGCTGAACCTCAGTCCTACAACCATAAGGAACTAATTCCCTATGTATGTTATTTTAAAAGTTAACCAATCACATACTAAAAATATGTAAAACAAAATTTTATCATAAGCATTAAAATGGAGATTTCTCTTACTGAGCATGCCCCAAGTGAGCTAATTCCTTTTCTTCACAGTGATACAATGGATACTGTCTCAACTGATTACTAGGGCTTCAAGCATATTTTTGAAAGATATAGAAGGAATTACCAGAAGTAAGGGCAACTTTTTCACGTGTGTACCATGATTATATAACATGTTAACATGAAGAGAAGCTCAGTTCAGGACACATGAGAAAGTGTCTGTACTACAGCCACAATCTTTCTATAAATTAATTCCAAAGTTTTAAAAATATATAGATAAAAAGCTTGAATTGATAAAAGTAGTAGTACATTGGCAAGTTGACTGATGATCAGATAGGAAAAGGAAATACAGTTTTAATTGTATGTGTTACTCCCTATTTGTTTTTTTTTTTCACCGTGTGCATGCATGTAATGGGTGACGGTGGTATTGGTGAAAGTAAAAGCTTTATAACAAACTTTCTTCTTTTTTAAAAAAACCTTTATATGTACTTTACATATGATACATTCACTTATTTTAAATATACAACTTAATGCCTTATTCAAAAATAATGCCTTATTCAAATATACAACTTAATGCCTTATTCAAATATAATGGAAATTAAAATCACCCTTGAGTGAATTCAGTGTTCCACTCTTAACTATCTGTATCTGTCTGTTTATCTGTATCTATCTATCTATCTGTCTATCTGTCACCCATCTGTCTTTTAAGTAGAATCTGTTTAGATGTTTCAGTAAAAAGACATCATCACAGAGATGGAAGGGAAGAAGCACAGATGGAAGGGAGGAAAGGAGGACAGCAGGGGAAGGGAAGAAGGGAGAAAAGAGGGAGCAAGGGAAGGAACACAAGGTTCGGGATTTGCCTGGTACTTGAGTGAGTCCTAACTAGTAAGAGCGCAGCAGAAGTCTCCAGGACTGGGTACGGCAACGTGATTAATTCCAGCTGCAGTGACTGCTGGCAGCTAGCCATTGCTTTTACAGAGTTTAGCTCCTAAGTGAAAACCAGTAAGAGGCAAGTACGTTCTCAGACCCCCGGCCTGAAAAATGGGGAACAGGAGAAGAGCTCCAGGCCCAATGTGCACAAGAGCAAGTAGAATAAATGTACAGGGAAAGCAGAGATATTCTAATATTGGATACAAGAAGTAGGAACTAAGAGGAAATTATCAAGTACTGGATTTTCATAGACCCTCTTGTATTGGTCTATGCTGCTGCAGCAAATGAATACTGACCTCGGTGCTTGAATGAGACAGATTTATTATTTCACAGCTCTAGATGTCAGAAATTTTTCAGAGTTAAAAGTAAAATGTGGACATTTCATTTCTAGAGGGTCTCGGGAAAAATCCATTTCCCAAATTTTCCAGCTTCTGGAGGCTGCCCCCAGGCTTTCGCTCATTATTCTTTCTGTCTTCAAAATCAACATCAGATTGGCCAGAGGCTCCGTCATACCTCTAGTTCCCTCCCTGCATCAGCAGCGTCGTCACTGTCATCACCGTCATCATCCTCTCCCCCTCCCCATATCCTCCTTCTCTACCTTCCGCCCCTTCTGTCTCTGATTCACTAGAGCCAGCAAAGGACATTTTTTTAGGGCCTAGGTGATTAGCTTGAGTCCACTTGGATAATACTGGACATTTTCTCTAGCTCACGTCCATTACCTTAATTATATCTTCAAAGTCCCTTTTGTCACATAGAGTAACATAATCATAGATCTCATGTTGTTGTAGGCAACTGAATTAGAAATATTAAGGGTAGTTTGTTATGGTTGATACATTGTGTCAACTTGGGGAGCCTAGAGGTTTGGCTGAGTGATTCAGCAGGAAGCCAGGGTACTTACTTTGTACACATCCTGAGCCTGTGGAAGAGGAGGGCATGGAGATTGTGTGAGAGCTACACGCGCCCTGGGTGGGGGTATCCTGTTTACAATGTAAGGGAAGGAGAGAGGCTGGTTGCCTGCCATTCCTCCCTTTTGCTGGTTGTTTTTGCTGTGCTCTGCTGCCCTGGACAGTTTGCCCTCTGCCATGTGCCACTCTGCCTCACAACCAGCCCAGCATGGACTGAAACCTCCACAAACTGTAAGCTAAATAAACCTTTCCTTCCTTCATTTTGGGTGTTGGGTATTTTATCTCAGCAACAAGAAAAATGTAACCAAGACATAGATAAGGCTGGGTCCTTGAAGGAGCCAGTATGGAAGACAAGATACCTTGCAACTGTGGGAAAAACAGGCACTTCTGCTGTGGACCAGACCTCAAAACAAAAGAGGAAACAAATGTGTCCACATACCTCCTCAGAGATGGACTTCAGGGATTGATATTCTAAATAAGCATCAATCACCTTGAAAAAGCGAGGAAGAGTCACTAACCCAAACCCCTACAGGAAAAGCCCCTGTTCTGTATTCATGCCTGCTTGCTACATGACTGCTTCCTCATTTGATTGGGGTGTAATCAATTTTACCTAAGCAATTATATTTGTAATCTTATTGGCTGACCATAGCTTTGTCCCACCTCATACCCACCTGGCAGTTTCCCATTTTTTCCTACCTTGGACACACCTCACTAGTGACTTTGCTGTATAACAGTCCCTAGAAAAGGCAGGTTCCTTGGCAAACCACTTGGCGTCCCTTCTGTTCCTCTCTTGGACAGAAGCTTTTTTTTTTCCCAATAAATATATTCTGCTCTTAACCTCCATTGTTCCTGATATTCATTCTTTAATTTTAGAGAGCATGAACTCATCCCAGATATCTAGTGAGTTGGGAGTTTCTTTCACCTATATCAGTGTGAACATCCTTGGAGGAAATTTGTCAAGTTATTATACTTAGAGCTACAGATTTCCATATTCTAGTCTTCTTCCAGAAATTCAAATGAACACTCATGATGATCTCATTGCTGGAGTAATTTGAATGGTGTAGGGCACGGGAGGATGTGTTCGTGGGTATCCTGCCTCAGTGCCTATAAATGAGAGTGCCGAGTGAAGTGGCTAAGTTGACACAGAACAAGCATGATGATTAAAGTGATCCTTTGAAATGATATTTCTCTTTCATCATTTTAAAAATATAATATTTAGAAAAATTAGCTGCTACCTTTATAGGAGGCGGCTTTTTATATCTAATTCTCAAAGCAACCTGGTAATTATGAAGATGAGCACTGCACAATGAAATTTAATTTCATGAGAATAATAATAGGAAAAAAATTTTAATTTTCAAGGAGGATTGGCAATCACTCCTTCTCATCGTCCTTTGCAGTTGCAGCTATGCCCCTATAATGGATTGTTATCTGTTTTATAAGTAATTTCCTTAATATTTCAGTGGTTCAAGATAGTCAGGATTGTATGTCTTCTCAGGAAACATATATTTCATCAGTGCTGTCATGATCTAGAGTCCCAGAGCTCGTAGACTGATGATTTTTCCCTCCTGCTATCAGACACACAGCATAAAAATAAATGTGTTTGCTTATTGGAGACTTTAATGAAATTGAAAGCATAGTAGCATTTTTCAACGTCAATGAGCTCATTTTCTTGTTTAGATGCTAATGTGGGTTTTTCCTGAGGATTCCATCCTGTAATTGTGAGTCATGACTCTTGTTTCCTAGGTCCAAACACTAAGTTCTGGAGAGTGCTTGAATTGTGGGAGACAGGTTTCAGCTCCAGATAGGACTAGAGAGTTTTGTTTGCCTCAAACCAATGGCACAAGATGAGAGTGTGAGCATAGACGAAGCAGTTGAGGTTCGTCAAAAGTTTACCAGGATACTGAGGGTTTGCAGTGCAGTGGGCTCTGCGCTCACAGCTGAGCATTCTCTTCAGTGGCAGTGCGCTCTGTTGCTGGTACTGTGATTCTTTCCATTTTACTGATGAAGAAATGAGCTCAAAGGGGTAAATAACTTTCTTCAAGTTCTACAGATAAGCATGCTGGCCAGCGTTACGGTTGCATCCAGATCTGACTCAAACTTCTGCCTGCTTCTACTTCCACTCCGTGCTGCCGGCCCATTCTTACCACCTCACCGCACTTGGGAAGCACAATGCTGGGAAACACGTCGTGTCTTTCATTCCTTTCTATGTTTATTTGATTTGTGTCAAACTTGAGTTTTGCAGTTTGATGATTAAATGATAATTTCACTAGAGTAAACCTAGTTTCTTTCCCACTATCAGAGTATCAAAGATTTAAAAGAGCCAAGAAACTTGACCTTGATTAATGTTAGCTCTGATGCGTGCTTTTCACTAATTATCTCCTTCTTTCTTTCCTCCCCTGCTGTAAATATTTATTAGTGCTTGCCTAATAACTGTGTGTGTGTGTGTGTGTGTGTGTGTGTGTGTGTGTGTTACTGGGGATTGAATTCAGCTCCTGCACACTAAGCCACATCCCTATGCCTCCCCTGTTTTAATGTTTTTTTTTTTTTTAAACAAAGTTTTGCTAAGTCACTAAATTGCCCAGGCTGGGCTTGAACTTGCAATCTTCCTGCCACAGCAACCAAGAGTGTACCTCATATCTTTTGAATACTTGTTCTGTTTCGGAAATATTTCTTATGTGAACAGTTTGACAGAAGTTGACCATGAATTTATTCCTCTCATTCAGTCAAACTGTCTGGTTCAAGGAACCATCATTCACATTCACGAAATAATTTTTTAAAGAAAATAAGACAGAAATTTACTTTTCTCTTATGCCAAAGTAATGCTCTCTCATCCTGAACTGCTGTGATGGTTTTGCTCTATGAAGTACACAAGGATGTGGACTTCCTCTTAGTTATTTCACAACCATAGGGAGTGACTCATCTCAGTCTCCCCAAAGATGCCACAAAGTAGGTTTATCACCCATTGGCCAAAATCTAGTCCCAGGACAACATTTGCTTTGTGAGAGCTGTAAATGCAGCTGCTTTGAGTAGCTGACCATGTTCCATTACACCTGGAGGAGAGACTGTAGGTTCCTACAAGCAGCAATCTGTCCAACAGAAGGGGACAGTGATGACGTGGACACTATGGAATCCATTTTACAGCAACCAGTGATGCCAAGGGGTTCTCAGAACTTGTTACTTTACATACATTTAGGTCTAAGCTGTGATATTTTGATGAACTGAGTTGTAGTGTCATGTTGACAGCAGTGGTATTTTTATTATTCATTTTTTGCCCAGGGCCATTCTATAGAATTCTTTGGGAAAAATCATTTCATAATTAAACTGTGACTCAGGCCTGTCCAAGGCCCAGTATCTTGCCATATGAGCTGGCTGTGGTATGTGGAAACATAACTCCATGAGCCTGGTCACAGCTGAGGCCCCAGTTGGTCCCGTGATGCTCTCACGCTCCAGGGCAGGATTACATCATTGAAACACATCCTGGCTCCTTGAGAACTGTGTAGCAATAAAAAAAAAAAAAAGCACAGATTTCACCTTGGGGAAAGGACAAACTTCTTACTAACCTGCCATTTCTTCCCATAGTCCTCATCAACGAAAGATCCTCCTTACTTTAAAATCACTGCTGCCCTTTGAGTCACCCAAAGTGAGCCTCATCAACATAAGGTCCTCATCAGCATAGGAGCACTGCTAACCTCCTAGTCACTCAATAATCTCCTCACCATTTTCCTCAGTGTAAATGTGATCAATAAGTACTGAGGTTCTGGCTGCCTTGTGGCCTTTGGTTTCTGTGGGCAACTGGCCATCCCAGACCCCCATTGCATTGCTGTTTGTCTCCTACTCTTTCTTCTTGCTTCACATCATAACACCTTGCAGGAAATTGGGGATTCACTGCAGGGGTTCCTGATAATTTTTCTATATTGTATATCTCATCCATGGCTGGCACTATTTATACCTCTTAATAAAATTTTACTGCCAGCTACATAATATTCTTTAACAAATTTCATTCCTAGCTAAACAATTGCAGTAATATCCAAAGTTTGAAAAAGGAACATTTTCATCAACTTTTTCTGGAAAATTGGCTTGAAACTTGCATTCTCAAACTCAGCTAATCAGTAGCCTCCTCTGCTATATTTTAGGACTAATTTCATTGTTTTTACCATAATTTTACCATGTATCTTCTTGTCTTCTGTCCTTAAGGATGACGTGTTGCTGTCTATGATATTTCCCAGGCATATTTTGTGCCATGTAACCCCATGTTATAACATATAATACAATGTGTTAGAGTTCCCTCTCTACTCATGTCTATATTTCCAACTAGAATGTAATCTCTTTTAGTGGAATTTGTAACATTTTCATTTATGATCATATTCACAGCGCTTAGTAAGTCTCTAATAAATTAATGAATCTATTGGCTTTTTTCACCTTCTAAATGTGGGAGTTAGCCAGGATCCTGTCCTTGGTATCATGCATAGCTGAATCCTAACAGTGATGTGTGGAGTTTTATCTTTTTCGCAGTTTAACACTTAATATGCAGGACGGCTTCCAGAAGCCTCAGACACACTTTCAATCTGCTCAACTACTTACCTGTATGACACATTTTTCTGTGCACCCTATCTAGTCCTTGTTTCATAATAGTCCATATAATCCACTGAATGGGCTTAACGTCTTGTTTCTGAGTTTTTGAGCATGCTGCAATGTTACTTCTGCCCACACCAAGTTAAACAATTGTTACTCGTACTTCATCTCTTATGAAACGCCCCTGAGCTCTCTATTTGTTCTAAACTTCTTTCTAAATAATGCTCTAGTTGGTGCTTATCCATATCAGAAACAGATTCCATTCTGCTGTAATTCCTTGTCAAGTTTCTTCAAGACCATTTATCTTTCTTCAGTATATAGCAGAATGACTGGCACATTGTAAATGTTCAATAAATATCTTTTGACTGAATTTTTATATTTTGACTAAGTGGCTAAATGAAGATTCGTATTTGAGGACTTTAATGTCAATCTCTTTGAACAAACTCTCGAGCTGTGTGAGTCAACTTTTGCTACATCAGTGACATAACAAAGCACATCAGGGCTCAGTGTCTTTCACATCAAGCTCTCTTTTCTCATGGATGAGTTTGCAGTAGGGCTGTAGCTCAGCATGGTAAGGCTGGGACCCAGGCTCTGGGCTTTAGAATTCAGATGCATCAGATATGCCACATGTAATTTCTTCACTGTTACAGTCAGTGGCCACCTGGCTAATTTTTTTTTTTTCCATGACAAATATCAGGTGTTGAAAATCCATGCCAAAGGATACAAGGACATTAAAAGATTCTGCCTGCATCATATTTACTAACTTGACAAGCCTAATATCAAGAAGGCAAGAAACTGCTTTGACCACAGTAGGAGTGATGGGGAATTAATATCTGTGAGCAATAAACCAAATCACCAGAAATATCTTGCTAACAACAATGAGTTTTTTAGTAGAAACTGGGCTTTTTACTGTAAAATTACAGTAAATAGACAAAATTAAGCATTCCTGATATGGTAATGCACTTGGTATTGTTTCTGGTTTTGAATTTTCAGTTTTCTCACAGGGGATTTATTGGAAAGCTAGCAAAGTGATGTAAATAAGAATTCTATCAACAACTTAGCAGAGCCTTCAAATCTCAAACGTGTTTGGTCTTAAAATGATTGTATTGTAATTTCTTATAACATGTATCTGATCAACTCTATATAGGTACATATTTGATTTGTTTAATATAATATAAAAAGGCCATCAAAATCAGTAGACATGAGGATTAAGAAATATCAAATATCAAACCAGAGCATGAGACCAAACAATCTCTATCCATCTGTTGTCACAGGTTCCCCTTTGTTTGTGACTGTTACATTTACATAGCTGAATCTGTTTCTGCATTCTCTTCTTTAAGGATGAGAGTGGGTGAATGGGTGAAGTGATGGTAATTTTTAGTGGCCTAAAAACTAAGAAGAAATGTTCACTGCACATCCCATATTAAGGTAATTTTTCTAATTTATGGAAAAAAGGTAAAACAAAATTTAAACACAAAATAACAGGAGAATAATAATAATACATTACATATTGTTATCTTTAAAGTGGTTGTTCAGGGTATAAGATATGTGCAAAAGATTTCTCCAATTATTATTAGTACAAACCTTCCTATTTAATGAACTAAGAGACACCAATTTTCACATTGTTTCCCTTTCTGTACTATGCTTTCCCCTTTCACCCATCTTAGTTCCTTTCTCATTGTGAACAATTTCTTCCATTTCAAATTATCTGTTGTACATTTAAGAATTTGTTTACTCTTTCAGTTTCTCACACCAGGGAGACAAGGCAATGTTTACATATGTGGGTCTAATTTATTTCACTTATAAGTATGGTATCATGTTGCATCCATTTATCCATAAAAGTCTCAAGTCTATCCCTCTCTATGGCTGAGTAGTACTAAATTGTATAAAAATACCACATCTTTTTTATCATTTCCTTGGTTGATGGGGATGTGGATTGTTTCCAATATTCAGTTATTACAAATTGTGCTGCTATCAACATGGGAGCACATATATCACAGTGGTAGGATGTTCTTAGTTTTTCTGGGAAGATACTCAGAAGGGAAATATCTAGGTGGAATGAGAGTTCTAATTGTAGTTTTCTGAGGAATCTCCAAACTGATTTCCGTGGAGGTTTCACCAGTCTACACTCCCACCAGCAGTGGAGAAGAGTGCCTTTTTTCCCACAACTCCTCCAGCATTTGTTATTGGTTTATTTCTTGATGATAGCCGTTCTTCCTGGGGTGAGATGGAACCTAAGTGTAGTTTTTATTTGCATCTCTTGAGTGACCAGGGTTGAACATTTTTTCATATTTTTATCTGCTACTTGTGTTTCTTCATCTTAAGAGTATGGGTTCATCTCAGATGCCAATTTTTGGATTGGGTCTTTAAATTTGGGAGGGTTCTGATTTTTTCAATTCTTTATATGTTCTAAATAGAAGTCCTCTGTCTGAGGGACAATGGGTTAAAATTTTTCCTCACTCTTTGGGTTGTCTTTTCAATCTGCTGATGATTTATTTCGATGTGCAAAAGTCTTTTAATAAGATGAGATCTCAGTTGTTGATTCTTTGAAGTATTTTCTGTGCAGTTTGGGTTTTGTTCATGAACTCTCTGCCTATACATATATCTTCAAGATTATTGCCTACTTTCTCTTCCAGTAGATTTAGTGTTTCTGTTTTAGTATTTAGATCTTTGATCTATTTTATTTTAGTTTAGTGCAAGGTGATAGGCATGGGATTAGTTTTTGTCTTCTATATGTAAAGAGCCAGTTTTTCCAGCACCATTTATTAAAGAGGCTCTCTTCCTTCCAGTGAACGTGTTTGGCCCCTTTCTCAAAGATAATATGGCTGAGTGTATTTGCAATTGTGTTTTCGTCTTTTAACCTGTTCCTCGGGTCTGTTTTTTTGCCAGTAGTATGATGATTTTTTCAGAATAACTTTGCAGTATAATTTCAAGTCAGAGATTGTGATGAAAAAGCCAAGTTCATCAGGAAAGTTAGCATGACAAGTTCCTCCAACAGAACCAGCATCTCCTTACAGCTTCTACCAGCTCCCAACAGCCTCTCTTCTTTTCCAGTTCTGCCTCTTATGCTGCTGGTAAAAATTCCCAGATGAGTTGCTACACCCAGCACTCTGTTCAGCTGGGGATTATAACTTGACCACCAGTTGTCAATCCACTACAGAGCTTGTATGCAAAGTGTTTCCCCTTGCTGGACTGGTTTCACCCACGTTGCAAAAATTTAAAGATAGTGGATAGAACAGAAATAACTGCAAAGACATAAAGTAGAAACCAGGCTGGATGATGAAGGATGATCATACAAGCTTTAGGTAACTAGAGATGACAGAGAGAAGGAATAAAGGTGTAAGCAAGAGATTATTGAAGTTGACCAGAAAAATTAGAAAGACTATTCACTCATATGAAAATATGATTAAGTTTAGAGAGATAAATTGAGGAAAGGGGGGAAAGAAGGCAAATAGATTAGAACAAAAATAAAGGTGAAACACAAAAAAGGAAAAGGAACAGGAAACAAATCAGCAAAAAAAAGAAGAAAAATAAAATAAAATTTAAAAAAATTTCCTCTCATGTCTACTGAGAGTCCAAAACTACTATATAACACTGCCAAGCATGCAGTACAGTTTGTGCCAGGTTTGAGGCTGATCTTGGCCTCCAGATGCGGGATCTGGGCCCAGAGTGTTCAGCCAGGACTTTCTGTGTATCCCTTAGATGCCTCCACTCTTACCCTGTTTCTCTTGGCACCATCTCTCTCCCAGTTGCTATGCTGTTTTCAGACAGAGAGAGGAGACTGTTCCTAGGCCCAGGCAGCTTTGGCTCCTCCTAGTCCTTGCTCAGCCTTACATTTTCCTCCTCCACTAACAAGTCCCTGTCCTCTCAGGTCATTTGTTGCAGGGTGGGATGGGACGCTGTGACATGGTCTGGTCCTCTGCTCCTGCTAAGGCTTCTCAGCCCCGATTCTTACTCCTCCCCCAAGGTGGAGAGCCAACTTCCCATTTCTTGCCTTATAAGATTTGATGTAGTCACCCACCTCTGCTGTAGTCTGTAACTTCCTCTAGAGACATTGGGGGGTGTGCTGCAGGGTGCCTTTCTGCTCCCACACCCAGCAGCATGGTGACAGCTCAGGGCTACACAGTCCTGAGGTGCAGCCCTGTGCCTCTCTAACCACAGGTCATGGGAAGGGGTCAGCTGGTCCTTTTACTACGTACCCCTGTAGTAGTCTTTAATCTTGTTCTTGGCAGTTTCAGTTAGTGCTCTGCTACATAAAAGGGATGGGAAGAAAAGAAAACACGGACAAAAAAATGGAAAGTAAAAACCAAAAAATAAAAAAAGTCAAACTGGCTGATTGTCAGGGAGGGAGCAGTTCATGTGAGCAGAATTTACTGCTGGCCTGTAGCCTCTTCTGTGTGGAAGAAGACAGAAGAGTCAGCAGATGTTACATCCCAAGTCTGTCCTGTACGGCTGGATGCACCCACTTTATTTTAGTATATCCTTTTTTTTTCTCTTTTCGAGATTCCAAGTATGGTCGGCAGTCTCGCTGATTCAGTGACCCAGCAACAGCGGTATGGGCTGGCTGGCCATTTCATTGAGTAGTTTATCTATGTTTGCTTGGTTTATTAGTCTCTTATGCCAGATTGATTTCAGTTTCAGGGTATATGTCTCTCCCCTTTCTTCCAATAACTTGTATTTTAGTTGAGTTTCTTTGACTCGCTCTGAATGAGGCTCCTCCTTTATTTGGCAATGTTATCTCCTCTCTGGGTAATTTTTTTTTATGATACTGCTGATTGAGCCCCAAGGCCTCACACATGCTAAGCAAGCACTCTACCACTGAGCTACACCTCAGCCCTTTTTATTTTATTTTTGAGACTAGATTTGAACTTGTGATCTTCCTGCCTCAGCCTCCCAAGTAATTGGTATTACAGGCATGCACCACTGTAACTGGCTTCCAGGTAACATTTAATGCAAAGTGCATCTAAGTACAATTTTTAGACTCTACTTCATTTATTATTAATTAAGAGACATAGATTTATACCAATGCATTATTGTACTCCTTCACAAATACTTATCAGTATATAAAATTGAAGGACATTTTAAAAGGTTATATTTAGAAAAGATGTTAATTTTTAACTATAGTGTTATATTAGCAAGATGTCTATGTAAACCAGTTGCTAGTATTTAGTTTAGGAACCTGTGCACTTTAAGTAAAACTTAAAACATATTAACTGATCAGTTGTCTACCATGAAGAATAGGTTTATGAAAATATAAATTAATGATATCAGAATGTCAGTGTTCCGTTGGAATTAAAAAGGGTTTTCCCATGATCATGGACAAGAAAATTAAAACTATAATGAGATGTCAAGTATTAGCAGATGTGGAGCAACCGGGGTTTGCATAAATGTTTGTGCTAGCTCAAGTTAAATATATACACATCCTTCGACCCAGCGATTAACACTCCAGGCTATAGATACAACAAAAATAAATCTTTATGAGTACCAGAACTATTTATATGAACATTTATAACGATATAATTCTTACTAACTCTGAGCTTGATTGTTTATGAGTTAAGAATAGATTCCTATATTACATACTGCTATCTTTAACAAAGTTGCTCAGTCCACTAAACATAAGAATGTAAAATTGATCAAACAATCAAAAACAGTAACAAGTAAAAAAATAAGTAAATAAAATAATAAAAAAAACCTTGGAAGTGATGAAGAGCTTCACCATACAAGATGGTAAGAGTTCAACAATGTTTCTTATATTGCATATTGTTTTCAGATCAGTCATTCTGATGACCAAATTCAAGTGGGCAAAACTGGTCAAGAAAAAAGAAAATTTTAAGCATTGACTCTTCCTCTCAATAAACTACAGGCATCAGCAATACACCTATTCCAGCTATCCTTTTATATACATACATATTTTGTTTTTCATTAAAAAACCCCAAAATAACAAAAACAAATACATCATTGATACATGATCTCAAAACAAATACATCATTTGTTTTGAGGTCATGTATCATTTTTGTTGTTTTTGTGTGGTTTTGATTTTGCCTTCATTGTTTTGTCAGTTTTTTTAACTATAAAATTAAAAAAAATTCAAATAAACAGAAACACATCTCAAAAGAAAAGAGTAAAGATGGATTTCTACACAGCAGCAACAACAAAACCAACAAACTACTGTAAACTCCAATCACACTGGTGTATCTCATATATTGAAAAATAAGAGAGCAAAACATCAACGAATGCATAACATGTGATTTTATGGATATAATATTTAAAAATGGCTCAAATTCATTTGGCAGGTAGTTGTGCATGAAGAGGGTTTCTGAGGTGCTGTTTACCTCTTTCTTGACTTTGGTTATGGTAACCAGGTGCCTTGCTACCTCATCCACTGTGTCTTATGATTTATACATTTCTGTATGATTGTCATATGTAAGAATCAAAGTATATTAAAGAAATGAGCCCCAACACATACACTATGCTGAGTGTATTCATAGTTTTTATGCCTTTCCTTTTTCATATGTAATCCCAAAACATATATTATTATTTCTACAGTGTATAAGGTGAAATTTAAGGATCAAACTTTTCTGTCAATGTCCATAAAGTTAGACAATTTGTCATCACTTTTATAAAATGTCCCCAATGTAGGCACCACTTGTAACACATCACCCAACTGTACCTAGAGAGCTCATAGCTGAAATTTCATAAAGAGTGCCTATAGAAGATTGAAAAGGGAAAATTCTCCATGGAAAATGCCTTACAAAGAAAAGGAGAAATCATGGAGGATCCAGTACAAGAAAATAATTCCTTCTCCCCTTTGTAGGACAGTAAATATTCAAGATGTGAGAGGAGATAAGAGGCTACAATTATGCTGCACGGATGCTGGTACATCAAGGCCAGTCTGGCAACCTGAGCCACAGGCACAGTTTAAAATTTTCTAGTCACAATAACAGCAAATAGCAGAGAAGGGAGAAACTGAAAGTGATATTTTATCTAATTCCATAAATCCTAAATAGTGTCATTTTAATACGCAATCAATTTAAAAACATTAATATAATACTGTCTAGTTGTTTAGCACACTATCTTAAATCTAGTGTGCATTTCACATTGATAGAACATCTTAATGTAAATTATAAATTTCCATTTCTTGGATGTATATTTAGGTCTTTTTTTAGATTTCATAAAGTTCATAGTAGAAAAGATAGATTCACATATCTAACTCACTGCAAATATCCTTAAATATTTTTAGTAAATGAATGAATTCTCAGTTTGCAAAGATACATTTAAGTGAACTAGGGTTGCATAAAATTTAAAATTCATAGGCCAAAAAGCAAGCCTTAACAAATAAAAAATGTTGGAATAATTTTTTACATCTTATGAGACAACAATGGAATGAAATTGGAAATCAATAGTATGAGGAAACACAGAATTAAACAAATAGAGATTAAACAGTTCACTTTTCAATAATCAGAGGTCATTAAAGAAATCAGGAAGAAATTTAAAAATTCTTAGAATTAAATGAAAGCACAAATGTAAACACTAGAATTTCTTGGTTAGAGTTAAGGCAATTCTAAGAGGAAAGTTTTTAGCTATGAATGACTGTATCAAAAAATCAGAGAGATCTCAAAAACTAACATAGTGATGCATCTTAAATTCTTAGAAAGCAAGAGCAAACCAAGATAAAACCCAACAGAAGGAAATTACTAATAAACATCAGACCTGAAATAAATGACATAGTGACCAAAAGAACAATATGCAGAGTTGATGAAATGGAGCTTCTTATTTGAAAGAATAAAGAAGATTGATAACCTTGCCAGCAAACCAAAAGAAAGAGAAAGAGGGCCCGAATTAACACAATTAGGCATGAAAAGGCAATGTCTGTTATAACAGACATCACTAAAATCCTACTAGGGACTACTTTGAAAATTTTATTACATTGTAATAAACAGGAGAATCTAGAAAAACTTAATAACTCATACAACCTACCCAAACTGAACAAAGATTATACTAAAAAATCTAAACATATCAATAACAAGCAAAAGATTGAAGCAGTAATAAATTGTCCCTACATCAACAACAACACAAAAAACAATCCTAGGATTAGATGGGTTCCCTGCTGAATTTTACCAGATCTTCACAGGTGTAACACCAATGCTCCTCGAACTAGTCCATGAACTAGAAAGGGAAAGGACACTTCCACACTCATTCTATGAGGCCAAAATTACCATTATGTTAAAACTAGTGAAGAACACAACAATAAAAGAAAACAATAGACCAATATCCTTAATGATGATAGATGCAAAAGTCCTTAATAAAATATTTACAAACCAAATTCAGCAACACAATCAAAAATTGACAATTTAACAATGTATTTAAAAATCGTGTACTATGATCATGTTGACCTCATTCCAATGATGCAAAAATGATTCAGTATACACAAGTCAATAAAAGTAATTACATGATAACCTTTATTGATGCAGAAAAACCTTTGGCAAAGCTAAACATTCTTTCATGATAAAAGCCTGAAGAAATTTAGGATTAAGGGATCATTCATCAGTATTGGTAAAGGCTGCATGCAGCAAACTCATAACCACTATCATTCTAAATGGGGGAAAACAAAGCATTTCCTTGAATAGGGGCCAGGCAAGGAGATTCACACTATGCAAAAATACTGGATAAGATGTGAGAAAAAGAAAGCCTTCATCCCTGCTAGTGGGAGTGTAAATTAATATACACACACTGTGGAAATCAGTATGAATGTTCCTCAAAAAATTAAAGTAGTGTTAGCACTTGACCCAGCTATACCTTGATATACAACATATACAGAATTAAAGACCATATGCTATAAGGATATCTGCATATCCATCTTTATTTTGGCACAGTCCAATGTAGCCAAATAGGGCTGAGGATATAGCTCAGTGGAATAAGCGCTTGCCTAGCAAGCGCAGGGTCCTGAGTTCGATCCCCAGTACCACAAAAAAAAAAAAAACGAAACAATGTAGCCAAATATGGAACAAACATAGTTACCTATAAACAAATGAATGGATAGAGAAAATGTATATGTGCAAAGTGGAGCATTATCCAGCCACCAAGAACAAAAAATCTGTCATCTGTAGGATAATGCGTGGGTTTAGAGATCATGATGTTGAAATAAGCCAGACCCAAACAGAAAAATATTTTCCTTAGTATGTGGAATATGAAAAAGATGAGAAGGTAGAAGGAAGATGATTACCGAATGAGAGGAAGAGAAAAAGGGAAACGGGATAGAGGCAGCAAGTAGGAGGGACTCATACCATCGAAATCTATTGCACTGATTGCACCTAGGGGGAAGGTGAGGGCAAGGAGAGGGGCAGGGGGTGAAAATGGCCAGATGTGTCACAGGCATGTGCCAATCTGCCAAAGCGAAACCCACTATCTGCATAACTAAGAGCTATGAATAAAATATGAAAAACTTAAAAATTCCATTTCTCAGTCACAGTGGTTATGTTTCATGAGCTCTATAACTACCTATGGCTCAGGGTGCTCTCTAGAGCAGGACCACTCTGGAGGGTGGATACAGAGAAGTTAGGAGTGACCTACTACCTCAAAGAACCCTTTTCCCATATTCATGATCAGAAATCCTCATAAAATCAAAGATTTGGTCACATGGTGGAATGTGAATTATCCATTTGCCAACCACCGCATTTTTATTATTGTACTTTATTAAACACTTTATTTCCCACTAGTGCTTAGCTAGGGTATGAGAGAAGCATAGACATTATGTTTTAAGTCATTATGAGATACAAAACAGATCTACACAGCTGTTGTGTGGACAATGCTAAACCTTTGATTCTCTGGCAACATAATCAGGTGTCCAGATAAATGTGGCTTTTCTCTGCCCTCAGGACTTAGTAGCCCAAAGTTTTCAAGTGTAAAGCCCGATCCTAGATATTTGTCTAAGAGTCACATAAGGTCATCCAAGAGAAATAGAAATGTATCAGTATTTTTAACTCCATACAAATTATGTGATGTTAAGAAATAGATTGTATATGTATGAAAAAAATACTAAATTAATTTGTTCAAAAATTCCTGTTTTGGAGGGCACATGGTCTCACAATGTAGTTTAGACTGACCTTGAACTTACTATGTAGCCCAACCTTGTCTTGAACTCTTGAGGCAGTGATCCTCCTGCCTCAGCCTCTTGAGCACTGGGATTACAAGTGTGTGCCACCACAACCAGTTCTTATGTTTTCAAAGTCTTTGATATTAATTAACAAAAGATATTTCAGGACCAAAGAATACAAAGCAATGAAAATATCCATGCTAACACACTTATTAGGTAGAACAGCAAATATTAAACAGAGAGTGCAGTATGTTAAGACTTGCTTTAAGTACTATATTGGCCATGCTAGGCTATAAACAGTGCTCAGAACAGGAATAGTGCTACATGAAATTGTATTAATTGTATGCTCTAATTATGTACCCTCTGTAATTTCCATATGCTAAAATATGAAAATTTGGTGACTAAATACCTGATAATTTTACAATCTCAACTATTTGAAAGTTATTCCTTGAAATCAGTTGGCATGATATAAATGGTTTCTTACTGAACTCAAATATATTTTAAATTAAGTAAGTTGCATTAAAAATTCAAACACTGTTTTTCTTTTAGTTGAATAACCAGAGCATATTTGGCATTCCATGTACTAACAATTTTTAAGAGAGTTCGATCTCAGATAACTAATGAGATTTGTAGTTTCAATATAAAGCATGGATTTGGATAATGGACTTAGATTTAGAATTTTAAATTGAGCTCTTCCTCAATCTGTAAGCAATATTGACATAGTTTAAGGGAGTGTTATGATATCTGTATGTTTCACGTTTTTACTACATGAAATTATGTATGAATGTATGTACTTATCCTAGTATAAAGTAAGATCACCTCTGTTATCCATAGTGATTCATTTATATTAGACTAAGCATTTTAAGTTACCAGCAGTAGAGAAACTATTGGATAATACAGAACATAAAATATCTCCTATGTAACTTGTGAGATAAATTTTGCTTTCAGGATTTTATTATAGCAAGGATGCCATCAAGTAAATTACTAATTTTGGGGAATGGTAAATAATCTTATTCATGAAAATAAATACAGGATACTACTGGAAAACTTTCAACAAACAATAGGGAGTGTGGATATGGCGTTCCAGGATACAGTGAAGTGTTGGAATTTTAATGTGGCTGATCATGGTAGAGCTCACTGAGGAAGTGGACACTGAGCAAAGATTTAAAGAGACTCTATAAACTAGCCATGGAGAAAGAGAATTCCAGGGAAAAGAAACACCAGTAAATTGTACTTAAAGAACCAGCATCCTTAATATGCCCAGCAAAACTAGGGGCCAGTGTGTTTGCTGCTGGGTGAAAAAGTTATGGAATTATAGAAGATGAGATTAAAAAATAAATGGAAACATAACATACAGAATCTTGCAAGTCATTAGGAGAAAAGGTGTTTTGTGGAGAAACAACATGATGTGATTTATTTTTAAAATACCTCTGCCTAAGACCTTAAGTCTATAATAGAAAAGGATACATGTTAGGAAGTGACCCAAGCCAGACTTGATGGTTTCTATAGCCACAGTCATTGCAGTGGAACTGGTGAGAAATGGCTTTGTTCCAGATGCATTTGTAAGGGATGGAATAGAGAATTACTGATGGTGTTTGATGGATATGGGATGCATGATCGATAGAGGTCACAAGATATGAAAGGAACAGTTAATGCTTAATTTCTTTCTTGACCAATTTTGCATGCTTATCTCTGGTAATTAGAACAACTAATTTGAAGACAACAATATAACAACCATTGTTGAATTCCTACCATCTTGTTTAATGAAGCTCTGTATAGTTTCTAATGCTTTTGTTTATTACTTGTTACTGTCTTTAATTGATCAATCTTGCATTCTTACATCTGGTAATCTGTGCAATTTGGTTGAAGATAATAATATGTAATATAACAGCCATTGTTAATTCATATCTTATTTTGAAATCCTGAATCATTTTTATTATTTTGTTTTTGTCTTGTCTTATTTTTTAATTTGTTTTTCTCTTTAAATGAAAAAGCACTTTATCAATATACAAAATTTTTATGTCTTATGTATCAGCTACAATAGAAATTTAATTTAAATTATTAAAAAAGACAAAAATCTTTAAAAATAAAGCATCAAGAATAAGTACAAACTGAAGGTGGATAAGATTTTATGCAAGATCTTTTCTTAATACACAATGATCTTATAAGTGATATGATTTTGTTCTTTGTGATCCTTAAGATTGGAGTGTTGAAATAAAATGGGCAGAGAAGTGTTTCAAGTTGGAGTTTATAATTTACTGTGGCAGAAAAAAATTTTCCCTTTTTAGAAAGGCAAGAACAAAGCCAGAGTTCTGAGAACATGCATTAGCTCAGTGCTTATAATTAGCAAATGATTTTGTGCTGGGCAACATGGCCCAGGTAAAAGAAGTGCTAAATTATTAGGCTTACTATCCTTGAATAAATATAGTATTTTCAAACTCAAACTATAAGCCTTTGATTTGTAATAAGAAAGGAAGAAATTACTAAAAGAAATGTTCCTTCCTGCCTGATCTGATATGAAGAAGGATTGGCGATTCTGTATCCCCTTTGAGTCTGAAAACTACCTGGACATAGATATTATGTGGCTCTCCTTAGATGCTTTGAAATGAAGCCCTTCATTAGCTTTCCCTATGACAGAAATACTGTGGCCCTAAGAGCTAAGCCATAGTCCAAGAATAGCCATTATTGTCGTGCCACTTTGAAGCCACATCTATGCCTAGAGAACGCATTCCCTGCAGTTCATACATCATTATTCCACAGTGGGCCAGAAGGCCTGGGATGTTAACATTATTTCCTGTCTTTGTCCACAGTAAGGGAGCTTCTTTTGTTTTTACTCTTCTCAGTATAGAATTTCCTATAGTAAGACAACATAGATAAAATTGCTGAGAACTTGCATTCACTACAAATTATTCAAGTGAGTTTAGAGAAATTCTACACTCTTCTTATTTATTCTACCATCTGATAAACAAGTCTCCAAGCAGTAGGTACAACATCTGCTGGCACCTTAGAGACCACCATAGAATGTTTTCACTGTACACATTCTCAGGTCTTGCACCAAAGCTACCAAATCCTGAGTGCTGGGAGTTGTGCCTGAAAAATCATATTTCTGTTTTGTTCTGTTTTTCTAATATCACTAGAAGATTTTGATGTGATTGACCTTATCAGATTTTCCAAAATGGTACTACTGCTCTTTCTACAATTACTGTGACAATATTAAGAAATGGTTCCAAATAAATTACAGTATACAGAAATGAATCCAAACCAGGTATCACTAAAGAACTCTCATAAAAAAGCTACCAAAAATACTCTTAAACTGTAGTCTAAATGAGACATTCAGTAGATTTGTAACTCACTATGAATCTGTGATCTGCACTTTGGAGACAAGGAAAGAAGTTTGAGTTCACTTTCCATGGGTCGCTCTGAAGTAATTACCTTAGCTTTATCTCCTTTACTTTTGATAACCAAATGATCAGCTTTGCTGACTCTTTAGAGAACAGGATGTTTGTTAGTTTATTTTCATCATCCGTAATTGCTGATCCTTGCCAAATTTCACTGAAAATGCCAGCCTTACATTCTTCAAAATAATTCACATCAATAACATGAAGTTGAAAGCCCTCTTTTTCCTCTCTTGGCAGCTACAAACTGCTGACTCACACACCTTTCCCGGTCGAGTGTGTTTAACTTCATATTGCAGCTTAATGGTTTCATTCCAAAACAAAGCCTGGAATTGGGAAACTTGGGGAGAAAGTGCAGTAGGTGAAATGAAAGTTTCAATATCTGTTACCATATATAGGAATCTTAAATTACTTCTAAATAATACACAAGCTATGACATGAGGCTGAAATGAATCTGTGACAGAATGTCTTATCCACACCTAACTTCTCATCTTTTCTCCTAGGAAATACAGAAAAAGAAGCTGACTTTGTGGAACGCTTTCTAATTAAAGTATCTCCATTTTACATTCAAACTGGTCACTTACGTTTCTGGATAATACAATAAATAGAGCTGACCCACTCATCATTTCGGCCAAAATCTAGGCTCTTTATTAGTGAAACATGGCGCTATGAAGCCAGTTACTTTTTATAATTAATTAAGTTTATTGCTACATTTCAGGTATTCATAATGATCGCATCTATCATAGGGAATTTGTACGAGTACATAATGTACTTGATTCATTTTTCCCCATTCTCTCCAGCCCCCTTCCCTCCTTATTTACAAAAACTGTTTCCATTTTTCCTTCTTTTCTCAATTTTTCCATTTTTTCCTTTTTCTTTCCCTGCCCATTTGAACATTCCTCCTCTTTCACAGTATCTATTAAACTGTTTGTCCCTTATTTACACCTTCAGTTTCTCACACCTGAAAAACAATGCATTATTTACATGTTTGTCAAACTTATTCCACTTAAGAGAATGGTCTCAAGGTGCATCCATTTGACTAATTACTTTTTCAAGGATGAAATTCAATGTTATAATTTTAGCCTTGGTTTGTTAAGCACCCAGAATTATCATGTTAAAAAAGAGGAAGAGTCCATTTTTGGTAGCTCTATGGTGAACTTCCCTCATCTCCATCTCCACAGTGATATCATGAAGTCAGCAGGAAAAGTCAAAATAAAATCACATGTATCATGATTTCCTAAAATGGCAAACAACTGTTGTAAAGTTCTGACAAAAATACAAACTTTCTCTGGATTTATTTGGAAGGCACATTTCTGAAGACTGAGTAACTATTAAAGCCACACAAAAATAGTTTGTGTTTATATGGAAATGGAGTTAGGTTATTGATCTCTGTCATTACAAAAAAGTTTTTAACTTATGTAACATCCACTGGGGCACTCAAAATTATGTGCGATGCTAGAATTCTTTACTGTGTGAAAATATTCACTGGGGGTTTTTGAATAATCTTGGCCCTTTTAACTTCTTCCTAATAAACTCCAGTAGTGACTTCTCATCACTGTGACAAATGAAAACATTTTCCCTATAAGTTTCCAAATACATCCCAGGAAGGAGGAGCACTCCCCTTAAAATAAAAGAACAAAGAAGCAAACGGCGTAGCTAGCCTCTCTCTACCCTACCACAACTTACAGGTAGCAAACCACCCAGACCTCACAAAGCAGGATGTTACAGTATAAACTGAGCTTGTATTTTGAGAAAAATCATAGTTGAGGGTAGATGAGCAAGGTGAAATGAAAGAGTCGTGGGTTTTAAATGAGAAAATCTAAGCTCCAAACTTGAATTCAGTAGCTACGTGACCTTGGGCAAATCATTTCCCTATTCTAGAAGAGGCCCACTATCCTTACCAATAAAGTGGAGGTAAAAATAGTCACTGTTCCACCTCTTTCAGAGCACTGCCAAGGAAATGACAATTGCAATGGGATCTGATTTTTGCCAACTAGTTGATTAGAGCCATGCAATAATTCATGTTCAGAGATGCGATAAAGAAATCATGTGGCCTATCAAGTTGCTTGCAAACCTAGGACTTGCTGGGGTTCTAGTTACACTAACTGAATAAGTGTGATTTCTCATTGCTCAGTAAATGGTGCTTGTATGAGTGGTTTATATCTAAAAATGTATATTGGATTCCATCCTTCAGTCAACCTCCTGAATGTATTTCCTATGTTGTCCCTGTGGCATATTTTCCAGGGCATGTTCTCTTCCCTGTTCAATATCCTCCCCACCTCTACACTAGCACCTCCAGCCTATTAAGCTACTAGTTTCTCACCCACTTATTTCCTCTACCTTATAAACATTCTCTTTTTTAAACATGCTCTTCTCTGTGAAATACTTTTCTTCTGGATTCTAAGGATGTACAGTAAACCTCACCTACACACAGGGAATCCAGGTGTGATTATTCCCACCATGCTAGTGTATAGGGCAGACATTTCCTGAGCAGTGCTACTGCTTTTCTAACCCCTCAGTGACATTTAATAGGGCCATGACGGACCCTCAGAGTCAAGAATTTGACTTTGATAAGTAAGAAGCAACCAGCGACAAAGTACACGAGACTGAGGATCCAGATACCTAAATAAAAATAGGAAAACAAAGAGGCCAAGAAAGTTTAGAGAGAAAGAGCTGGAATTTGCTGCAGAAATTTAGGATCCATTGGTGAGCACATGGAGCCACTACTCTGGGCCCAGGAGCAGTTCATGTACTAGACAGTTTTCCTCGGATGATGCTTTTCTTATAATCTTAGACTTCACTGTGTGAGCGGATGGATAGTGCTTGTTGGATATTGTCCATGGCCAATCTCTGTGTTCACCATGCAAAATTTCCCATGTAGAACTCTCATCTAACCCATAATTTATCTAAATTCACCAAGACTTCAATAAAAGAAACTTCTGCATTTGAGCCTTTGTAAAAGAAAAAGCTGGAGCTGAGTGTTATGTCTAGCCACTGAGATTATGACGACAGGAGGACTACACGTTATCTAAAAGCCTGAGGAGGCAGAACTGACGTAAGGCTGCTCATAAGTCATCAGGAAGATCAAAGAAACTGGTTTCCAAAATTCAGATGGGAAATTGGTTCATGGTTCAGTATGGTAGAGGAGCCTATTCTACTTAATTAGATCCTAAGCAATATGCAGAAGAATCGGAAAAAGATCCCAGGATCTTGGAGGAAGGGGCATAGGAAAGCTCTGGGAAAAAAATGTGTATGGCAATTATTAGCAACATTCTCTTCTTCAAAAGCACTTGTAAGGAAAACTGTGCTGAAGTGTGTTTATCAAGGCTGAGCAATGGTAGCTATAGTTAGAGAAATTTTGAGGCTATGTGACTTGCCTCAGGAGTCGCAGTTGGTTGGTCTGGTATGGTACAGCTCACCTTAGGCTTGTGAAAATATTATACCAGTAGCTATAGATGCATGTTTCACACTGGTCAAAACTGGATCAAAAATCCCTAGGGCTGAGCCTGCAGGTTGATGTCATGGGTTCTTCTGCCTGGGGTAAGCTAAACCATATGCCTTGGCAAAGAGAAAACTCAATGAGCCCTTTGTGGGCTTGAATCTAAAAGCACTCCTCTCAACCACTCCACATGGAAGGCGCCATGGTGCAAATCCGGACGCCATTGTACAGGCCATTTTGTGAAATGCATTGCCGTCCTTTTCCCAAAGGATTAGACAGAGATGTATTCCATGATCCAGAGTAGTTGGATCAAGGGTGCTTTACTCTCATTGACTCCAAGTTTACAATCAGTTCCCTGACTTGGGAGAGATCTTTCCTAACTTAAATCATGAATCCATCCTACAAGATCTTAATAAGTATTAGAGCTTACACCTGGCCCTTAGCTGACTCAGGGAGATCCACAGGGGAAAACAATGGTACTGTATGCAAGATTCAGTCTCTATTTTTTTCGGTACTGGGAATCGAACTCAGGACTTTGCACCTGCCAGGCAACAGCTGCACCACTGAGCTATCTCCCTGGCCAAGCCTCAGTTGCTATTATATGCTTTCCTTGTGGTCACTGAGGACCTCATTTTGTACTTTCCCCCCCCCCACTGTCTGTATTTTTCTATGAGTAAATAGCAGAAGTTTGCATTTCTGCTGATGATACAATAAGGACTGGATATAATCAATGTTGAACTATAAGTCACAAATCTAAGTTTTTAGCAGAATCTGCCATTGCCAGTGAACATGTAGTTAAGTATTAAAGTTTTCTGTGCATCCATTTTTTTCACTGAAATGAGAATGTGATGCGCAGATCATGTCATCCTTGAGTTGCAATAAAAATCAACTGAAACTCTAAATACAATCTATAAGAAGAAACACTGATAGAAACTATGCACTTATTCATTCATTCATTCACTCACTCACTCACTCTCGAAGCTAATGAGCCCCTATTCATGTATGTGAGACAACTAGGCCATGAGGATACTAGTCAAGTGGGTTAATCAGATATAAATGAAATAACCATTCTAAAAATTTGACAATGGCAATACATTAAGAAAGGCATGTGGCTTATTTGATAAGGGAGATTCACTTTCTTTATAATGATCCTTAAATGAGCTATGAAGAATGGGGAGAATTTAACCAGATAAAAGTACAGAGGGGAAAATTATTAGTGACCAGAACCAGTAAAGGTCAGGGTGGGACATGCCAGATACCAGTAAGCATCGGGGAGGATGAGATGGTAGAGGATAGGGTTTGGGAGGCAAATATACATGTACTGTTTTTTAAATTCAGAATAAGGAAGTTTTGCTCTGACCTAAAAGCTATGAAATTTTGAGGGTCATGAGAGGAATTTGGAGGAAAGTTATAGGATCAGATTAGTATTATTTTTTCAAATATGTATTATTACTTGTATAACTTCCAGTGAGAATAGAGTGGGCCCATTACCGTTTCCTTATCACACCAATGAATGATGCTAAAGCAAATAAGCCCAACTGCAACCAGCCTGGAAGCCAGTGTGGTGGGTGGGATGCAGCCTTGTGTTCATCACCATGCAGTTGGTGGAGGAGCATCTGTAGAGGAGCAGTGTTTCTTGATTGTTCATCTACCTACACAATAAGGCTCAGAGGGTGCCGGCAGGGCATTGATCTGTACCCCAGCCATCTCCCACATAAAGACCTCAAAGCTGTCAGCAGTCTCCTCATTGTTGACATCTACTCTATACTACATGTGCCGCTTGGTATGCCAAGGCCACAACTTGGTAAGGATGTCACCCAGCTGGTGTGGGATAATCTCCAAGGCTTTGGCATACATCTCAATAAATAGCTGTCATTTTCCTAGGAGAGTCATTAAGTAATCCAGCAGATATATGGAGATCTCTATCTCAGTGGTACGACTACCAATCATCAGAGTGTCATTTTAGATGGCCTTCCTGATGACAATGATGAGGTCATTTAGTGACCATTCGGTCTCCTCCCTAAACTGGAGGATGAAGAAGCAAGTCTTGGCATGGGGGAAGCTAGTAAAATCATTGCACCATTTTCCTCCTATCTGGGTCTTTTCAAACATTTGGCAGACATCCAGCACATCTGTTCACAGGACATTCATTTGGGTCTGAATCAAACCTCCACGGGCCATGACTGTCCTGTTCAGGTCCTTCTCAGGCACCTGACTGGCACAGAACATGTCTCCACTGGAAAAGTGCTGGGTAGCCACATATATGATGGGGAGTTTGGACAAGATGACTTTGCTCAAAATGATGGGTACTCTCTATCATGCCACAGAGAATGCTCTACTTGGCATCAGCAATTGCCTGATAATCCTCAACTGTGTGCACTCAGAATTCTGCATAATCTTTCTCAGCTTTATCTCAAGCTCAGTATTTTAAAAGGCAATCATGGGATTACTGTACATTTGAGGTTGCATTTCAAACCCAGATTAAAAGAAAGTCTTCAAGACTACAACACCAGCCACTAGCTGAGAATTCTGCTTCCTTGACTCCAATCATTTTAAAGAAAAAACAAGTCATTGAGCATCATAGGTATATCAACCACCATCGTACTGAGAAACTTTCTGCTGAGAGATCAGGCTGGAGCCCAGGGCCATTATGGTACACTTCTCTAGCAGCTTCCTTTACTCCAAACTATCTTGCTTCTTCAGTGTCACAGTGATTTCTTTTATCTTAATGGCCAGCAGAGTGGCTATGCAGAAAGCTGAAATGATGATCTGGGAGTGCAAAGTTTCCTCCAAGTATAGACTCACCTGCTTCAGAAACTATTGCTACTGGTGCCAGTGAGGTGGTACCCTCATCGACTTTTGTATCTTGAAATTTGGCAAAGTCCACTAAAGTCTTTGCTGTGGGACAGATGACAATAAGTAGAATTGTGTGTTCATTATTAGAAATTGATCATCTGCTGTAAGCTTCTCATGGCACAATGACTGAGAGTGGTTGTTAGAGCTGCAGCAATCACTTGGAACATGGTCCTGTTACCCATAAACTGAAGGAAGTCTTGGGAGTTACCAGGGATAGACAACTTTCTACAAGGTAAATTTTCACAAGGTAACTGGGATAGGCATCACTATGTAACCTTATCCAGTAGACTGCACCTTTCCTCATTTCATATCCAGACTTTCCAGCATCCCACAGTGCCCCAGGTCAGAGCAGTCTCCAGAAGATTTCTCAGCTCAGATGGGCCTATTGAGACTATCTCTCTGAGAGATACTTGACAGCATACCATTTTAATTCCTTGACTTCATCTTACATGGACCTCACCTTAGACCTCGTACTCTGGAGGGATGATTAATTGCTTTGGAAGCAGTTATATGTATGTTTAATTTCTAACCCTACCATTCACCGATTATATAACCTTCCAGAAATATTTAATCTTCAAGTTTCCATATTCTTTTTTCTTGACCTGCAAAAATCATTTTTTTCTTTAGTTAATCATTTTATTATCTCCCCCACTTGGAGGACAGAGTTGTTTATTATACAGAGATTTCAACTTTTATAAATGTTTAAAATTTTACTTAATGCAAAATTTACAAATTACTGTACTATACTTTTAAATTTTTTATTTAAACATAATAAAAAACAATAAAATATACAGAATTTCAAAACAAGTTGATAGGAAATTAACAGTGGTTATTATATTGTATATTGTTACCTTCAAAGTATTTGTTCCAATTACCAGATAGGCATGTACAATTCATAAAACAATTAGACTTTTTAGAGCAATGGTAGGTTTTACAGAAAACTGAACAAATAGCACCAAGTTCAAGGCTACCTTCTCTGCCATTCACTTTTTAGCATTGCATATATATTAGAACTGTTTAGTTCATACTGATAAATTAGCAACTGAAGTCCATGGTTTGCACTAAGGTTGGCTTTTTGTGTTACACTAGTCTATGAATTTTAAAAAATGTTTAATGGTATCTGTCATTATAATATAATAAAAAATTCACTCTTCAAAACATCATCTGTTTTAGCCTTTTATTCTCATTTCTTTTTCCCCTGGCACCCATTGATATTTTTAATATCTCTATGAATTTACTTTCACCAGAATGTCATGTAGTTGTAATAATAAAAAAAATTTCCAGATTGGCTTGTTTCATGAGGGAGAAGTAATTTTAATGTTTTTCTAGTGTTTTCTTTTATTACAAAAAGGTAAAACAGGTATTCATAGGAAAATAATAGGAGAATAACAATAGTCAACACATTGCATATTGTCATCTTCAAAAATAGCTACTCAGAGTATAGTTATGGTCATAAAAAGTTCTCCAATCCATACTGAAACATCCTTTTCAATGAGCACTGTTAATATAGCTACCTTGCATTTTACTCTCTTTTACCTTCCTTCCTTTCCACTTTTCCCAAACCTAGTTCCTTTCTTTGAAACAATTTTTCCCAGAAGGGGAAGAGCTGGATTGAATGGAATTTCTAATCCTAGATTTTTGAGGAATCTCCATACTGATTTCCATAGTGATTGCACCAGTCTGCACTCCTATCAACAGTGGAGAAAGGTACTTTTTTCACCAAAGGCCCTCCAGAATTTGTTATTTGTTGATTTCTTCATGACAGTCATTCTGGAATGAGATGGAATCTTAGTGCTGTTTTGTTTGGCATCTCTTGACTAACCAGTGATATTGACCATTTTTTCATGTCTTTGTCATTTATGTTTCTTCATTTAAGAAGTGTGCTTTCATCTCAAATGGCCATTTTGGAATTGGGTCTTTGAATTTGGGGCCCTGATTTTTTTAAAGTCATTATATATTCTAGATAGAAGTCTTTTGTCTGAAGGAAAATTACCTAAAATATTTTCTCACTCTGTGAATAGTCTTTTCACTCTGTTGGTGATTTCTTTTGCTGTACAAACGCTTTTTAATAAGATGAAATCCCAGTTGTTGATTCTTTGAAGTATTTCCTGTGCAGTTCGGGTTTTGTTCACAGACTCTATGCCTATACCTATGTCTTGAAGATTCCAGTAAATTTTGTGTTTCTGTTTTAATATTTAGAATTTTGATGTAGTTTGAGTTTAATTTAGTACATAGTAATAGATATGGGTCTAGTTTTAGTCTTTGACATGTAAAGAGTAAGTTTTTCCAGCACTACTTATTGAAGAAGTATGTTTCTTACTGTAAATATGTTTGGCCACTTTTTCAAGGATAAAGTAGCTGAGTGTATTTGTAGTTGTGTCAGCATATTCTAATCTGTTCTGCTGGTCCTCGGGGATTTTTTTTTGCCAGTACCATGCTGATTTTATCACAGTAATTTTGTAATATAACTTCAAGACAGGGATTGCAAAGCCTCCTGCCTTACTTTGTTGCCCTGGATTACCTTTGCTATTCTAGGCCTCTTCTTGTTCCACATCAATTTTAGAAATGTCTTCTCTAGTTCTGGGAGGTATGCTAATGTTACTTTAATTGGTATTGCATTAAATTTGTATAAAAATCTTAGGAGAATGGCCGTTTTCATTATGTTGCTTCTTCCTATCCATGGGTAAGGGATATTTTCCCATTTTCTGAAATCCTCTTTGATTTGATTTTTCAAAGTACTTTAATTTTGAACATACAGATCTTTACTTCCTTTGTTAAATTGATTCCTAAGTATTTCATTTCATTTTGGATCCTATTGTGAATGGTGTGGTTTTCCTAATTTCTCTCTCAGTTTGTTTCTTGTGTATAGGAATGCTATTGGTTTTTGAGTGCTCACTTTGCATTCAGCTGTGCTACTGCATTTGTTATTAAATCTAGAAGTCTTGTAGTGGAGTTTTTGTGGTCTTCTATGTAGAGAAGACCTCAAAACCTATGTATCATTTGTTTGTATGTGTTATTTTGAGATAGGGTCTTGCTCCACAGTTCAGGCTGGCCTTGAGCTCACTTTGTAGCCCAGGCTGGTCTCAAGCTGACAACAACCTTGCCTCAGCCTATCGAGCGCTGGGGTGACAGGTCTGTACCATCATGCCTGGCTATATAGAGCATCATATCATGTGTGAATAATGACAAATTTAACTTCTTCTCTTCCTGTTCTTTTTCCTTTTTTATTTCTCTCTTTTGTCTAATTGCGCTGGCTAATGTTTCCAGAACTATATTGAATAGGTGTAATAATAGTGAACATCCTTGTCTTATTCCTGATTTTATAGATTTTTTTTAAAGCAATATAAAATGCCTTTATTGTGGGCATGGAGAAGACCACAGTAGGGAAGACAAGAGAGACATGGAACTTTGCATGGCCTGTTGTAGGGTCAAGGGCTAAATATGACCAAGCTGGAGGCGGGGTTTAAGAGGCAGACCACCTGACATGGCAGGCCAGGATTGGGTGGGAGTGTGGGAAAAGGAAACAAGATATTACAAAAAGGGAAGTAGGAAGTCATAATTTGACTCAGAGAAAGAAGGGTGGTGCTTAGCACATGAACTCTAGTGGCCAGCACCATGTTGGCTTGGTGCCATACTGGTTCAGCATAACACATGACCTCCAGCTCCCATATTGGCTGGACACCATAGTGACTAGGCGGGAATTACAGTGAGGCAAGAAACCCATCATGCCCATCTTTTGGTTAGGGGGGCAATGACTCCACTTAGACTGCTTCCTGCTGAATAGGGGCATCGATATGATAGGGGGTAAGGGGACGGTGGGTGTCGCCTGTGTGAACGCCAGTGTTGGCCATGTCTGCTAGAGCAGCAAGTTTGTTGGCTGTGATGGCAAGAAGCCTGGACTGAATAAAACTAGACAAAAGTTTAAAAATGCAGGGCCCTACAAGTAAACAGGTTATTATCATGATTATAGGGACCAGGAGAGGTAGCAAGAATGGTGCCAATGACCTAAATGTGTCATTTTATCAGTGCCATGGTGTAGGGAGAGAAGAGTTTTTCAGCTCTGGGCATTTATGCTCAAGCACGGTGTGAAGATATTTTACTTTGTCCATACAATTTCAGATTTATTTACAAAGTAGCAACATTCTTCTCTCAATATAGCACAGGTGCTTGCCTTATTGTATGTTAGGATGTCAAGGGCACAGTGATTTTGGAGGGTATTTGCTGCAAGGTATTAATTTGGTTTTGAATTATGGCTTATTTTACTAACTTTACTTGCTATTTAGGAGAGAGATCAGCTATGATGTCATTTATGCTGAGTATAGTTAGTCAGGGCCTTGATATGCATCATATAACACTCTCTTTATTTTATTTTTTTAAATTTTATTTTAAAAACAAAAGAATGGAGACATATGACAAAATCATACAGTATATAGAAGGGAATTAGCACTGGATACTGTATTACATAATGTTATCTTCACATTAGTTAACACAAAAACATTAAAGAGAAGATAGTAGGGAATTTGCACTGAATGCTGTATAATATAAAGTTATCTTCACTTCTGTTAATACAAAAACGATTGAGGAAATACAGAATTATAGAAAACATAGAAGGGAATTAGCTCTGGATGCTGTCCAACATAAATGTTACCTTCACCTTTGTTACTCAGTTACAAAGATGATGGCCCAATTGATCATTCAATTTTTCTCCTCCCTCATCTCCGTTGCCCCACCACTCAATCAGTCATCTTCCCTGTGATAATAACTGTACTCCTGGGTTTATCTATACCCCTGGACTATGCCTTGGGAAGAGATATAGCTGCCTCAGACTATACTATAACATACATGGGTGTATACAAACTGCCATGGTCGGAGGTGCAAAAGCACATATGCTCACAGCAGACCGCCTGGCTCCACCCCGTCACCATGCTATGGGTGGCCTCAGCGGGGCCCTCAGCAGAGCAGCCATGGGGCCACAGCAGAGCAGCAGTGGGGCCCACTGCGGAGCAGCTGCGGGGCCCACAGTGGAGCAGCTGCAGGGCCCACTGTGGAGCAGCTGCAGGGTCCAAAGCAGAGCATCCGCAGGGCCCACAGCAGAGCAGCCTTGGGGCCCTCAGCACAGCAGCCCTGGGGCACGCGCCCCCATCGGGGCATCCTCAGTGACCCATTTGGCTCTGTCCCGTTGCCTTGATGCCAGAGGCCCTTTCTTCTCCTCCCACCACCTTCTGATCTCCAGCATTACCGTTCCCCACCCCTTCCAGCTGGGCACCGGACGAACTTACGATGCTTGGTATAAGGGTTTGAAATCTCGCTGGCCCATTCTCACTGTGTTAGTTCAGGGTATTAACTGAGACTAAAGATTAGTTCTAGAATAGAGTTGGAGGATTTTTCTTGCGTCTGCTGTGTAGAGTATGTTGTTGTTTTTCAGACTCCAGTCTGCTGCTTTTCATCTAATCCATCACTATGGGTTCATGCAAGGTTCATATGTGCTAGCTGTAAGGAGACCCTCTTGGTGCTCACATTAATAGTTCGGGGTGAGTCCTGAAGTCTGTGGGTTCATCCCATTGTTGCCAGGAACAGGAGGCACTTGCCCAAGCCCCCGAGACTCCAGGTGCTCCCAGAAATAGTTCAGGGCAGGAGCTGAAGCCCAGTAACTCAGTTCATGCTTCCTGCCTGATGCTGGAGTGAGAAGGGCGTGGGGCCGTGTGATCCACCTTCATCTGCAGCTCTCTCTTACTGTTGTGCCCCAGTTCCCATTTGTTCCTTGGCTGGATCCCTGGGATTTGCTGTGGCTCTGGGGTCGCTGCCGAAGCACCCCACCGCTCCCCACTGGCAGCCACCCACACTGACACATAGACAATTAAAGAACTACAAAATTACACAGAATAAAGAAGGGAATTATCTGTGAATGCTAATTTACCTAATGTTACTGTCCCACTTATTACTCTTTATACTGGTGGTGGCTCGCTTGAAAATTCAGATTCTTTCCTCCCTGATCTCCGTTGCTCTACCACATACTTCTGAACTCTCACCTTGGGAGGAGACACAGCTGCCTCAGACCATACCATACAAGCTGTCCTGTTTGAGGTGGAAAAGCACCCATACTCATCACGGACCACCTATCTCCTCCCTGCCTTCATACTGCATAGGGTGGGGGCAGAGGTGAGTGGGTTCTTTTCACCCTCTATGGTGTCACTTGTCAACCCCCAGTGGGGCCGCCCAGGCCCATAGAGGCACCCACGGACGGAGGGGCCACCCGGGCCTACAGAGCCGTCCACGCCTGCAGCCGGTACCTGTACTCCAGGTCTGCTACTCTTCATTAAACATGTTGCTATGAGTTCTTGCAAAGTTCATATGTGTAAGCTGTAAGTAAGTCCTCTTCATGTTGTTAATAGTGTGGGGTGAGTCCTGAAGTCCATATAATCGTCCCATTATTGACAGGAGAATTTGTGGATTACTCCCGCCGCCTAGTCTCTCTGTGTTCACAGTGAGATTTCAGGGCGGGAGCTGGAGCCCAACACCTCGGCTCCTGCTTCCCCCTGGTCCCGGAGAGCAGTCGCAGCTCCCTCCGCTGTCCGCTCCATCCCTCAGGGCCGCTGCCCGTCCCTGCTGCTCCCCACTCACCCAGTAAAGGGGTGGGGGAGGGGATCGCCTCGGGGCAGACGCAGGGTCGGTGCGGTGAGCTGTGTGCTGTTTAGACTGATTCCATCCTGTCTCCCAGCGCCCATTAGGGATGTTTCTGCAGGATCAGGTTTCTGTTTCCGTGGGTGTTGTAATTTTTCGTCTTTGTCCTGGATTCGACTACCGCTCCCGTCTGCCATTGCGTCTTCTTATAGCTACTCTCTCTCCTCTGACCCTCTCTCAGAACTCCACACTCCCCTGGCCGAGCTGGGAGGCTTCCATGAGGGTAGGTCTCCACTGAAGCTGTGGGTGCCAGGACGAGGGTGTGAACTAAAGATGTGTGTGATTTGAAGCTGTCGTTTCTCCGTCCCACCTCCCTCCGAGTGTGCCATGGTGGACTTCCGATCCTTTCTTCCCGAATAAGTGCTTCTTATTCTTTCCAAGGATTTCAGTTCCCATTTCAAATCTTTTCCGAGTTCAAGGTGCCACCTCTCTCCTTTTTGTCCTTCTCTTATTGCTGTATTTCTTTGTCTAGGTGGGATTTCTGGGAGAGATTCCTCCTCTGCTTCCTATCCGGTTGCCATCTTGTTAAATGGTCCATAAGATCTGGTGGCTTTCAGCAACAGGAACCTAGGATATTTATTGTTTGTTTTTATTGGTATGGTTACTTAGAGTTTTGTAGTCTCTAGGCAAGAATAAACCAATTTCTTGGAGAAATTAGTATTATTATGGCACTGCTTTATACATCTTGTATACTTTTCTGTTGGATATTTAAGACCAAGTTAAAGTGAGACTTGTATCAATTAAAATTAACTTCTTTCTGTCCATCAAGGTCAGTTAAATCTCCTCAGGATTTACCTTAGAACCATGTACAGTGCATCTCAGGTCTCCTGTCAGTGTCAGCTGTCTGGATTAGTCACAGCCATCACTTGATCAAGTTGCTTTCTTTGAAAGCTTGGGAGAATTTTTCTCCTGGTGACTCTCCTTTGGCACTATACACCGTACAATCAATTTCCTCTGTGGTCCCATGATCTCCCTGATCAGATCAGAGACTCAACTGAGTTACATGTTGTTGCAGTAGAGATCTTCTCATGTCCTGAGTCTTTATTGACCTCAGAGGCCAAGGGCCAAATATTGCCTGTCCTCTTAGCCTGTCTATCTTTCTAATTTTGTCCTTAAACCTCAGTTTTTGAACATGAAGAACAGAAGATTAATGACATTATAACAGGAGTGGTGAACTTTATTATCAAAATTTTATCTAAGTATTAAGCACCTTGAAATATAAAGTATAGCCAGAGAACTATTCTTACCCAACATGGGTCTTCTAGTACTTGACTCCTGTGGAATGCTAACAGACAACAATTATATAGCTTTACAAAGAAAACTGGAAGTCAAAAATCATATGTAGTATTGTAACATAGCAGGCACGATGAGGTTGCTGTAGCACAATAGAATAGCACTTTTAGTCATCATCCCTACCTAATACATAAGCAGCTTTTACCCAGTTTGTCCTTAAACAGGATGTCGTTTATGAAATTTGTAACATTGTCTGGGCTAAATCTCTCAATGTAGTGGCATATACATAGCATATACATCACATAAGTTTTTGTTAAAATGTTAACATTTAAATGATGACCTCATGTTGGCCGGACATGAACCTCTTAATATGAGCATATGGAGCATGAAAGAAAGGCAGATGTTTGAATCTGAGAGAAAATATCTATCACTTTTATAAGCAATCTCAGTTTTACATTTTAGAATATATATTTGGAAAGCATGAATACGTGTAATATACCACGAAATTGCCAATAATGTATTATTATTTTGATTTCTAATCTAGTTTTGTACCAATAACATCTTTTAATCAAAAATTCCTTATTGTCTTATTTTTGAAAACTTAACCTTCTGACAATGGCTAGTGTAAACATATCACAATTGTATATTTTGAACAATATTTATTTTGGTGTTTGCCATAAGGCTATGGAGATCATTATTCCTATTAATGAACAAGGACTGGACAAAATGTTTCCAGGCAGCTGCTTCCTTATTCATCAATTGAAGTCCTGTCCAACAGCTTCTCACTACCAGAAGGGATTTAATTATCTGTTGGATAATTTTTATTCAATTATCTTAATTTTTTTAAGTTCTATGAACATATAACACTTATAAAACCAATTTTGACAACATTTTGACCAGCTGAAAACCCTTAACATAGATAACATATATCTATAACTCAAATTACAGGCAGTTGTTTCAAAAGTCAAAAAATCAAGAAGTTTGTTGAGCTCAAATAAAACAGCTGTTTACAGATTAGACAGAGAGACAAACAAGAGCACATACACAGGACAATTTGCTTATAAAATCAGAGTGCACTTGAATATAATTTTGGCAAAATTATAATAATTTTCATAATTTTTAAAGTTTGTAATTGTAAAGACTAGTCAGAACTCTATTTCTGTAGGTCAGTTAGAGATCTCATAAGAACTTGGAAAAAAATTAAAACTTTTTACCTATAACTAATATAATTTTAGTACTTTATGATATCTTAAGAATATCAACAACTTTTATGTCCCTTTTTGTGTCCCAGGACACCTATGGCATTGTGACCTTGAGAGGTAGTGTACAGGATGAAGTGTTGAGTGGGGTTTGGGAGAGTGAGGGCTGGGGCCCTTAGAAGAGCCTCTTCAGTCCAGCAGACTGGCCAACAATGAATCTAGTGGCCATAAGATCTCCTATGAGATCAAGGAACTAGTGGATGGTTTACCCACTCTCTGGTGGCTAGAACAGTAGCACTTCCAATGGTCCTTGAGATTGCAGCATGGGACAAGACTTCTTGGGTAGTCATGGGTTGGGGCAGGCTTGTGCCCGGTGTCCTTTGTTGCCATGCTTGAAGCATGGTCCAAGAGGGGCTCGGGCCTTGCTGCTGGCACCACCTTACTTGGCATCTGCCTGCTTAGGTTTGTCTCCTTCAGGAACCCTGAGTGCTACTCCTACAAGCTGTGTTGATATTGAGTGGCTGCCTTAGCAACTGCCAGTCTGCTGGCCTGCTTGTCTAGTTTTTGTCGCTCCTCTCTGTTATTGAAAACAAGAAAGGACAAAGCTAAGAGCTCTTTCTGTGGGGAGTGAGGCCTGAGCTCAGATTTTTTAAATTTAGCCCAAATATCTGGGGCTGACTGTGACATAAAATGAGAGTTAACAAGTACTATCCCCGCATTCGACTGTGGATCTGTATCAGTAAACTGGTGTAGAGTCTCCATGAGATGAGCCAAAAACTCAGCAGGATTTTCAGTGTCCCTCTGAGTCTGCGCCACAAGTTCATTATAATTCATGGGCTTATGAGAGATCTTTTTAAGGCCCGCCATAATACAGTCAATCATTATTTTGACCTTGAGGGAGCCCTCAGACTGCTGATACTCCCAATATGGATCCATAAATGGTACTGAAGCAGCTCAATCGGGATTAGCTTGGTGCTCAATGTTAGCCTTCTGTTGGGCTGCATCCCTTAACTCTTTCCTGAGAAGAAAGAGTTGAGTTGAGAATGGTGAAAAGATCTATATGATGCAAATCATAAGAACTGCTGACAAATTCTAACTCCAAAATATACCTGTGGGGATTATCTGCAAAAGACCCCAATTTATTAGAAATTTGTGAAAGATTGGAGAGGGTAAAAGGAACATGGATACAAACTATCCCTTCAGGGATGGTCTGTTCCTGAAGCGGGTACCCAACTTGACATTGAGATGAATTAGGGGGTGTTGAAGGGGGAGTAGAGTCTAGAGGGAGAGGTAGTGAGCAAGTAGAATCAGGGCAAGATGGTGGAGGGTAGCCATGTGGCCTGCAGCAAGATGGCTGCTGGTGACCATGTAACTCATGACAAGATGGCCACCAGTGGCCACGTGACTTAAAGCAAGATGGCCACCTGTTGCCATGTGGCTGATGGTCTCCATCTTGTGACATTTTACCATATGCCCCCTTAGATCAGGTGTGGTGGCCCAGAGGAGAGGAAGGCAACATGGAAAGGGAAGAAAAGGAAGAAGAACCTTGAGACAAAATACATGTTGTAACTGGAGAGGATGAGGACCCATCAACACATCAAGTGGAGGGAGAAAGAGTAGGGTCAGAGAATGGTGTGTGGAAAGTGGGGTCTAGGCAAACTGTGGGTTAGGAGACAGAGAAGGCTCAGAAATGGGCAAAGGAGGGTAGAGAGAAGGGGACTGGGCTCCTGGCTGAGATAGCTGTGGCGAGGGGGTTTGGCAATCTGGTTAATGAGGATTGGGCTGAGAGGAAAAGGGTAAAAAGTCAGCTTGTGGAGACTGAGGATAAGGCGGAGGGGGAGAAAAGGCAGGAGAAACATCGTCAAGATGGTCTAGAGAAGCTTTAGGAGGGGATTTTGGCAGAATGCAACAGGCCAAGCATATTTGGGCCCTCCCACATGCCTGAGGGAGAGAAGGATGTGCCCTAAGAGCAATAAAGGCATGAACATATGGCAATTCCTTCCATTTGCTGTTGCAGTAGCAAAAATTCCACACACCATTCTCTGACCCTACTCCTTCTCCCTCCGCTCCTCCACCATCATCCCAACCCTCAGCCCCATGCTATGTCTCATTCTCCTTCTCCACAATTGGTTGAAAGGTCCCCATCCTCTCTAGGTCTCTGAGAATATTAATAAAAGATAAATCGTTTTGTTTTAATGGTGTCTCTTAGTCCAAAAATATTTAAATTAGACAAGAGACAACCAAGTGCAATAATGCTTTGGAGGGTGGGAAGTAATGTTCCCCATTCTGTGGCCAAATCAAAAGGAGATCTGGAGGCTGAAGCAGCCAATTCTCAAAATCCCTGAGAGGGCCATCACCCTTTCTGTGATGTGAGAGAGGAAAAAATGCACAAATCCACCCTCACAATCGTCACCAATGGGTGTCCCGTAGGATGAAAAGGACACAGTAGTCCTGAAGGAGAATGCTGACGTAAGCCTACAGTTTTCGGAAAAGGAGCAAAACACGAAGTCCCAGAATGGAGGGAGGCTCACCTGTGCGAACTGGAACAGTTCAGTATTAGATGAAGGCTGGCAACAGCAAATGTCTGGACAAAGGAAAAAGGTTGTTTGGCAGGGTGGCTGCAACCAATGGAGCAAAAGCTCTCTTACTTAGTAAGGCCACACAGCTTGCATCTGAGTTGTGGAACCAATATGATAGATTTTTCCAGTGCAGAGAGAATAAATCAGAACAAAATGCCCTTATTGTGGGCACAGAGAAGACCACAGTAAGGAAGAGAAGAGGGAAATGGAACTTCTCCTGACTTTAGAGTTAAAGCTTTCAATTTTTTTCAGTTAAGATGACGCTGGCTGATGGTTTGTCATAGATCTCTTTCACCAGATGGAGGTAATACCAACTATTCCAGTTTTCTGTAGGGTTTTATCATGAACAGATGTTGGACTTTGTCAAAAACATTTTCAGCACCTGTTGATATGATCAAATGACTTTCATCTTTGCTTCTGTTGAAGTGGTGCAGTACATTTATTGATTTGAGTATGTTGAACCATCCCTGTGTTCCTTGGGTGGATCCCAGTTGGTCATGATGTATAACCTTCTTGATGATTTGCTGCATTCTCTGTGGTAGTATTTTATTAAGGATTTTTGCAACTATGTTTATTAGGAAGATTGCCCTGCAGTTTTCTTACTTGGTTAGGTCTTTTTCTGGTTCAGGTATCTGGGCAATACTTGCCTCCAGCAATGACTTAGGGAGAATTGCTTCCCTTTCAATTTCATTAAAGAGTTTGAGAAATATTGGTATTAAATCTTCTCTAAATTTTTTATAGAATTTAGCCATGATTCCATTAAGACATGGACTTTGTTGATAAGTTTTAATCATATTTTCAATTTTGTTTACTGATGTTGAGTTATTCAGAATTTTAATATCATCTTGGTTCAGCTTTGGTAATTCATATGTATGTAGGAATCTGTCTTTTTCTTCTTTCCATCCTATGTCAGTAAAAATTTTCAGAGTAGGCATTGATGATCTCTTGAGTTTCATTACATGAATTTTAGGTTTTTCTTTCCTTCTTTCCATAAGTTTGACTATGAGTTTATCAATTTTGTTTATTCTTTCAAAGAACTAACTCTTTGACTCAGTAATTCTTTGTATTGCTTTCTTAGTCTCAATTGTGTTAATTTCTGCTTTGGTCTTTATAATTTTCTCACTTGTGTGGGCTTTGGGCTTGACTGTCTCTTCTTTCTCTAGAAGCCTGTGGTGCAACATTAGGCTGTTTGTTTGTGCTCATTTTCTTTTCCTGATGTAAGAATTTAGTGCTATACATCTCCCTATTAAATCTGTTGTCATTGCTTTCAATAGGTTTTGGTGTGTTGCATCTGCATTTTCATTTAACTGTAGATGTTGTTTAAGTTTTCTTTAATTTCATCTCTGACTCGTTGGTAGTTTAAGAGGGCATTATTTTATTTCCATGTGTTTATGTTATTTTAGTGGTATCTTTTGTGATTTATTTCTAATTTCATTGCATCATGGTCAAATAGTATGCATGGGGTAATTTCAGTTCCTTTGTATTTGCTTAAGCATGTCCTTTGGGCTAGTATGTGGTCTATTGTAGAGAATGTCCCATGTGCAGCTGAAAAGAATGTGTATTCTACATGGAACACTCTGTAAACATGAAGTCTATTTGTTCACAGGTTTGTTTCAGTAATAACATTTATTTGCTGAATTTTGTCTAAGTGATCTATCTCTTTGTGACAATGGTATTATGTCCCCCTGTTACATTTGTGTTATTGCTCATTTAATTTTACATGTGTATTAATATTTGTCTTATATAGTTGGGTGCTCTCATATTTGCTTCATATATGTTTATGATTGTTATCTCTTCTTGAAGTTTTCCCCCATAAATAGTGACCTTGTTCATCTCTTTTCATCATTCTTCATTTGAAGTTCACATTGCCTACAAACAGAATAGTTACCTCTTCTTTTTTGTGGGTTCCTCTTGTGTGGAGTATTGTTTTCCATCCTTTGATTTTCAGTCTATGAATTTCTTTTTGAGTTAAATGTGTTCTTGTATACAGCATATTGTTGGATCTCGTTTGTGGATCCATCCTGCCAGTCTGTTTCTTTGATTAGTGAATTGGAACCATTTAATGGTGATAAATGATGTGTATTGGCTTATCTTTGTCATGTTATTTTCCTACTCTCAATTCCCTTCTTTTTCTCTCTGTGTAATTACTTGCCATGCCTGGTGGTTTCTTTCTGTTTTTCTTGAAATTGTACTCATTTTTGTCTACAAGATTTTATCTAAGGTTTTACAATCCCTTTAGCAATCTTTTTATGCTTGGCTTGATGGTCATGAATTTCTTCAGTTGTTCTTTGTCATCAAAGTATCTTATCTCTCCATTAATCTTGAAAGACAACTTTGCAGGGTACATTAATCTGGGTTGAAAGTTTTCTTTCAGGACTTGAAATACTTCACTCCAAGCTCTTCTTCTTTTGGGTTTTATGTTGAGAAGTTGGCCATGATTCTAGTGGGCTTCCCTTTAATTGATCTGTTTCTTTTCCCTAACAGCTTTTTTAATATTCTGTTTTTGTGCTGAGTTTTTGGGCTCTTAATTGTTATATGCCTGGGTGTAGATTTATTTTGGTCATGGCTATTTGAAGTCACATATCTCTCACTTATTGTATGTCAGATTGTGTCTTCATGCTTGGGATTATTTTGCTATTATTTCTGCAAATAGTCTTATGTAATTTATGTTGACCCTTGCTTTTCTATCAGTTCCAATTATTCCTATATTATCTTTCTTTCCTGTATCTTGCAGCTGTTGAATTGTTATTTCCTGATCCCTTGTTATTTTTAAGGACCTTATCTTTCATGATCACTAGCCACAATCCTGTCTTCAAGGTCTGAAAATCTATCTTCAGTTTTGCCGGGTTTCAGTGGAATTTTTAACTTCCTAGATTTCTTTGTACCTGTTTCATGCATTCTATTTCTTTCCCATTTTGTTCATTGAAGGTTTCCATTATTTTCCTATGCTCCTTTTTAAAATCAATGTCAGACTTCTGGGAAGATGTTCACCAGGTAAGCAGCAGAGAAAGATCTTCCCAGATGTTCACCATGCAGACCCTGGAATATAGCAACATGAGAAAGACAGGAAGGAGAGAAATGGGTCCCCTGGACCCAGCAAGGATCTGAAGTGAGAATTGAAGCCCACAGAAAGAGCAAATAAGACCTGTCCTGGAGGAAAGGCTTGGAGGGCTGCCATGGCACAGTTGGAGGAAGAGCAGACCGAGAAGGAGGAAGTCACCACTCCAAACACACCCTCAGCATGCTCCCTCATTCCTGCACTCGCAGCTTCAGCTTCAGAGGCCCAAGCTCACGGGAACCTCCCGACTTGGCCAGGGCACAGCAGAGTTCCACGAGCTGGTCCAGGAATGGAGAGGAGAAAAGAGACAGCAGTGGTCGGGAGGTGTTGTTGAACCCAGTGTGAGGATGAGAAGTTACAACAGCAACTAGAACAGAATCACCACTCTGCAGCAACCTTTCTAATCAGTGCCTTGAGGCAAGGCAGAGTCAAAGCAAACAGTACACAGCCCACCACACCCAGCTCTATGCCTGCCCTGAGGCTGTAGCCTCCTACCTCTCCACTATGTGAGCAACTACCAGCAGAGAGCATCAGAGAGCAGTGACAGTGACCCCAGGACCACAGCAATTTCCAGGGATCCAGCCAAAGAACAAATGGGAACTGGGGCACAACAGTAAAAGAGAGCTGCAGATGGAGATGAACCACACAGTCTCATAACCTTCTCACTCCAACATCAAGCAGGAAGCATGAGCTCAGTTACAGGGCTTCAGCTCCCACCCTGAACTCCTTCTCTGAGCACCTTGAATCTTGGTGAACCAAGCACTCAGTGTGTGTTCCTGACAGCAATGAGATGAGTCCATGGGCTTGAGAACTCACCCTAAACTACTAATATGAGCACCAAGAGGGACTTCATACTGCTTGCATATATGAGCCTTGTATGAACCCATAGTGACAAATTACACAAAAAACAGCAGTTCTGGAGTTCAAGAGACAACAACATATTCTACACAGCAGACCTGAGAAAACCTTCCAATTCTCTCCTAGAACTAATAACTAAATGTAGTACACACCCTGGACAACCACAGTGAGCATGGGTGGGGGAGACCTCATGCCACTTGTGCCCAGCATTGTATATAAGTCCAATGCCCAGATGCAAGGGGCTGGGAGCAGCAACACTGGAGATTGAGAGGTGGGAAGAGGTGAAGTCCTGCAACTAGGGGGCCAACCCAACCCAGTTCTCTAGCTGGCTGGGGATAACCTCCAAAGAGTCATAGGCAGCATGCAGGGAAACACTAGTGGCCTACAAGGGCACACCAGGGCCCTTGACAGGGAGCTCAGCAGTCTAATGGGGGAGGAGGCTCCTTGCAGGCTACATGAGAACCTGGACTGGGCCTCCAGCACAGCAGTGATGAGGCAGAGCCCAGTGGTGCTCAAGGGTGACCCCATGAACTTTACCAGGCCCCTGATAACACAGTGATGGGATGGAGCCCAGCAGTCTGTGGGGGCTACCCTGGGGACTTGACTAGGACCCTGGGAGCACCTCGCAGGGGCAGACTGCAGTAGTCTATGGGGACTAGGAACAACCCTATGGACTGCAGTCTTCTAGAGCAACCCTGAGGACTCCACTGGAACCCCAGTGACCTTGAGGGCTTGTCAATGGGTGCTTGACCATTGTGAACCTGGTTCCCTGACTATCTACTATCTTTGAGCATGGGTGATTTTCTACCTCTTGCCATGTAATTTGAGTGCACCCACGTTTGTTACAGCATAATTTGAAGCAGCCATGTCCCTTCCCAGTGCGAGAGCCTGAGAGAGTAAATAAACCAAAAAGTACAGTTATTATCAGAGGGAAGATGACTGATTGGGTGGTAGAACAACGGAGATGAGGGTGGTGAAAACTGATTAATTGAACAAGCCATCATTTGTATAACTGAGTAACAAATGTGAAGATAGCATTATGTAATACAGTATCCAGTGCTAACTCCCTGCTATCTTCTCTATAATTTGGTATTTCCTTTATTGTTTTTGTGTTAACAGATATGAAGATAATATTATGTAATATAGTATGAGGTGCTAATTCCTTACTATCTTCTCTATAATGGGGTATTTCCTTTATTGTTTTTGTTTTATTCTGGTTTATATGTCTTCATTCTTTTGTCTTTAAAATAAAACAAAAATTAAAAAGTAAAATAAAATCAATGTCTACTCTAAATTTGTTGAGCAATTCCTTCATTAGGGTTCTCATTCTTTTTTACTACAGAGATTTTTTCATGCTCTGATTTCCTTTATAACCTCTTGAATTTGTTTCTTTACTTTCATTACTGTCATGTCAGAAATTTCAGGTGTCTTCCGTTTTCCCATGTCTAAATGGGTCATGGACTTGTTCTGGGTGGGCTGGAGGTCTGAAATTGCATTTTTCTTCTGCATCATGTCATTTTCTATTTCAAAAAAAATTATTTTTTTTCTATGTTTATCCTTGTAAATTTTCCACTAGGTACTATATCACTACTATCAAGGCCTCTCTAGGAAAAATGTGTTCTTCAACGATGTCTTCTGTGTATAGAAAGTCTTTGTTTGGTGTCTATCCCAAGATCTTAACTTTCCAATTAATTGATAGTGGGATGTTAGCATCTGGCTCAGTACCAAATATTTTAGTGTTGGGCTGTGGTGTGTTTATTACCCCGGAGCTTCCCACTGTTGTTACACGAGGAAGAACAACTGATTACAACTGGTATGACATCCTAGCTAACAAAGTGCAATCAGCAATAACAATAACATCAAGAACTGTTTAGAAACTGGTAAACTGATGACTATCAATTTTCTACCTTGACCTATAGAAGCAAAATCTACAGTTACATAATAGAATTGTATTTTTTTAGGTTGAGCTACAGAGTAGGGACATAAATGATCATTCTCTAGTTTTCATGCCTCCATATTCTAGTCTTTAAGAAGGAAAAAATAAATAAATGAGTAAATGAATTATATGAATTAATAATGTTATAATACTTATGTAATTATAGACACTTCCATCAATAAATGTATGTCTTGATTATTACTCCTACCAATAAATTACTCCTCTTATTATCATAGTTTGGGATAATGTTTAGAATAATGTAAACTTTAGCTTCGTTTCTCAATAAAAAATGTATTTTGATTTACTACCCAGTAGAAGATGCTATTTTATTTATTTACTATACATGGGGGTGGGTTTGCCTTAAGGTACTTACATTTGCTTCTCCAGACCTCTGAAAACAATGCCCAGCATATTGCTCTATTTAATCCTGTTTCAACTGACACAAGGAATTAACATAATTACCCATTTAGAATTTTGCCTAATTAAACAGTATAGAATGATTCCAGTTTCCAAGAAAAGAGTTACACGACTTAATTTGGTTGTATTGGCAGCACCATCAGTCATAGCCAATCAATTCAGACAGCATCTTGCTGGATGACACTTATCTTTACAACTGGATAGAGTGAGAGACTCAGGATAAAGCAGGCATAGTTGGTTTTTCACACTTTTGAAAAACTACTCACCCTACTCAACTAAGGCACTGAATTCAGTAACAATAAATAGTGATGTTCAATAATCATGTTCCAGAAGTTATTTAAATGAATGTGGCCACTTTCGTGTAAGACACAATGAGACATACTAGGTAGAATTTGACCTACAAATGGTGAAATATGAAAATTTATTTTGGGGAGAAATTAAGATTCTCCTCACAGTCCCAAAGCTTTCTTCTCTAATCACAGTACAGACACTATCAGTGAACAGAGAATCTTTGTATTATTTCCAAGTTTCTCCCATTGTCATTCACTGTGACAAAGTGCTGGGCAGTCTGACATAATGATGAATCACTCCAGACATTGAGGTTTCACGTGGCTGTCGAGGGCTCTCAGTATATTCTGTCATCTGGGAATGCCACAGACTGACACTGGATACTCAACTCAGGAACAAAGATGGGATTTGGCAAAATTAAACTCATGAGTTTTAGAGAAAAAAGATATGTAATAAACACTTATTGTCTCTCTTTCTACCATCTCTTCATGTATAATTGATTCAAATGGCTATTAAACAAACCATTTTCCAAATCCCTTCTTTTCTATGCTCAGTTTAAATGAATAGGACCTGAGAGTTAAGACTGAGAAATTGAGATACTAAACAAATATTTATTTGTATTTATTTATTTATTATTTTTAATATGAAATAATGTCAGCTGCCTTTATCCTTGACCCTGGAAATATTAGCATACAACATAATTCTTCACTAATAATTTTTTAAACTGATTAAATCTTACAGACCTAATGCTGGATGATGGATTGACGCATAGTTGAATGCAAATGTAGACTTGTATTGTCTACCCTGGCTTCCTGTTAAGAGAGCTTGTCAATACACCAGTGCCTCAAATCCATTTTCTCCATAAAATATGTTGCAGTTTTCTGATTATTATTCACAAAGTCTTCCTGAGTTATTTCTGCTCCTGCACAATATTCATGATAGCAATTTGATACTTTAGCAGTTTCAAGGTTATCTAGTGATTGAAAATCCTACTGCTTACTTCAAGGTGTAACATATACAACTGTGCTGTCATCCATTATAGCAGTATAATAGTTTTTCGTAATACCTTTCATGAACTGCTGATTTAGAAGTATAGGCCTAACTTCTGAAGGCGCTTATCAGTCTCAGTCTGCGAAGTATTACTCCACCGAAAACATCAGCGTGGGACTGTGCTACTAGAAAGAAACTAAACTAACTTTCATTTCTTTCTTCGTGCTACAGCCCCTACCTTATGAGGTCATTACAGTACATTTGCAAGAAATAAAAGAACAAACCAAAGGCATGGATATCTGTTCTTTTGAAAGATGTTAATCAGAAATGAATCACAGAGAGAAGTATTGAATTTTGCAAATTTCAGAAATTAATTTAGAAGAAAGGAATGGTTCAGAAAGATGAGAGGAGATTTTGCTCAAGTACAAATACAAACAAGTCAAGTGAATTGATAATGGTGCTGGGAGATAAAAGCCAATCATTGTCTAAGCCTCCCTCCCCCTTTCACACACCGTTCTGTCTACACATTGCATTTTGGTTTAGCGGTCTCTGGTTGGAGCAGAGGACTGCTTGAGTGAATTTAGAAGGTGGCGTCTGTTTAAGTAACAGATGTCTCTGTCACCAAGGTGCTATGTTCTCACTTTTTATATATAGGGAAATTGTTGCTGAAAGAGTTTTATAGTCTTTATGCAAATGAAAATATCATATTCTCCTCCTTAAAGGGTTCTGTTAACCTGATGTGGATCCACAATAACCATAAAGGACTTCAACTTCATCATTTAGAAAAATTTGGATTCAGATAAAGTTTCTTATGCACTGCCAATTGTGCATGAAATGAGGTTTGGAATTGTGGACATACTTCCTCTTCTTTAACAAGGCACCACTGAGTTTAAGCAAATTGAGCTAGTTACAAGCTGGTGCTGAACCTCCACCCAGATAAATCATCTACTGTGACGCCAAAATAGACCAGACCTGCAGTGCTGTATGTAGCTCTAAGGCTGGAAAAGAGGGCTTGCTTTAGGAGTTTATTTGAACATCATTCATTTAGCTCTAGGTTTATAGAAATTACTTGCCCTTTTATTTTTCAGGATACATGAAGGAGAGTAGTGTAATCTAAAGGAACCCTCTAACTTGACACATAAAATTAACGCTTACAAATTTTCTAAGTGACAAAACAGAAAATATGCCTAAAGAACTTCTGCATTTCTGCTTCATACCAAAGTATGACAGCTACCTCAAAGAAAAATACTTGTATGAGTGGTTGAGTTGGAAGATGAATCAGTAATTTCTTTCATGAAATGGCATTTATACATGTAAAGACAAAATAGACAAGCTATGTAGGCCAGGCAAACTATTTAGGGTTATATATTTGGAAGATGTCATGAAAATAAACAAGAATATTTCACATCTAGGAAAATGACTATTAGGAAAATGATGAAAACCTTGTATTCATCATCATTAGCTTAGGTAGCCTTCCAATATTTAAAGACTTTTCTCATTAAACAGGTGTTGTTATTGATAAATATAATATCTTGATACTGTAAATTGGAGTGTGTCAACATTTGAAAGATTTGCATAATTCTGTGAACCAACATTTGCTAAGTCAGCAATACATGATGTTACAGAATCATGCATGGTAACAGGATCCATTAAGAGCAACCATTTGTAATAGAGTATAAATATTCAGTGATACTGTTTCATAATCCACTCATAATTAATATTTAAGAAATTAAAACTTGTTGATTTTTGGCATTCTCTCAAAATATATCTCTACTATTATCTGAAAAAGATACTAGAATCATTCTTATTTTTCCACGTACATATTCTCTTTACATATTTCTAGATAGCAATGCACATTAATAGACTACAGAAATAGATATGGGAACTCAGATACCTTTTATTCAGCCAAACAGTAAAGAGATTTAGATCTGTAGAGGTCCTCAGAGATTATTTATTAAATAGATTGACTTATTAAGACAAACCTGGGAGGCTTTTGAAAATTACTTTCTTGTGGACAATCATAGAAATTAATTTCAAAGTGCATAAAAAGTACTGTATTTTCCAAGAAGTGCAATTACTTCCATACCCAGAGAAGTCACGTACTTGTGATAAACCAAATATTCCTAACCCGTAGTACCCTAGTGTTGTTGAGATTAAACGAACATAAAGGTTTTATCTAGCTCTTTAGCAACCTCAACCCAAATGCCTATTTCAAAAGGGGCCCTCTATTTCTTCTACCCATAGATGTTTCTGAAACTATCAAAGTGTTTTTCATTTATATTTGTGAATCAATTAGGTCCGCTGGAGTCTCTGTCACGCTCCAATAGCTCAAAGCATAGCTAATGTAGTTAATGCTTTCCCGCAGGTTACCAAAAACCAGGTCAACTTCATGTTGTTGTCATCAAGTTGCTTCAGTCATCACTGCTCAGAAAAAGCTCCAATGAAAGTCTTTTTTGTAGCAAATGAAAATGTAGCGAGCATCTCAGTAGCGGTTGTAAAGTATAACATGGGAAGATAACCGGTGCCTAACCATGACATGAGGGAAAAAGATAGCAAGGCGTCAGCTTCCAAGCAAAGCCACTGGTAGAGGCCAGGTAGAGCGTGAGGCTCAGTGTGCTAAGGCAGGGCCATGACATAAGCTGCTGAGTTCCCACAAAGAGAGGGCTAAATTAGAAAATTGGTTTGTGAAAACCTTTTGGAAACATAACAACTGTCCAAAACTATGGTTCTCAGCATTTGAAAACGTTCCCCAAATGTTCATAAATCCACTCGAGTTGAAACAGAGGAGATAGCCCACAAACTTAATGCTTCTCTTTCTCAGGACTGACCAAAGAGATAACTCATTCCTTCTGACCCTGCTTTTCATCAAAAGGTAATAAACAGTGACTTTAACCAGGGACTCCTCCCGGAAGAGAGAGGTGTCTTAAGTCAGTGGGAAATTTTGGAGGCAGGTAGGAGGTAGAGAATTTAGAACTTCTAACACCTGAAAATCATTGCCAGCCTCACTTACCCTGCCTGAGCCTATGCACGATCTAGAGGCTGATCCATTTTCTCTCATTTCTCCACTTTAATTTTCTTTTTTTTCTTTTGAAGAAATAAATTAGATGGACAGAGACCTTTGAGGGTCATTTCAAATAACACCACCTCAAATCCTGAGCCACTCCACCCCTCAAATGCTTGCATGTGTTTTTGTATAATAGGCTTATTTTAATAACTCAATAAATACAACATTCACTATGAAGCATGACTTAGAGTTTTTAAAAGAATTATTCAAATCTATTTTAGTTATCAATGCTGAAATTTATCTCTGTTAATGTGGGTACCTATGATTGGATTGAACCTAAGCTTCAGAAGTTAGTTTTTAGTGATGGTGATCAAACTTCAGGGAAATTGTTATATATATATATATATATATATATATATATATATATATCTGTAAATGTGTCTGTGTTATGGTTACACCTGATATCAAGGGAAGTTTCACCTAAAAATGGAGGAGTTCACTTTTTAAATTTTATTTTAAAGAGAATAAAAAATAATAAAACATTTAGAAAGATACAGAATGTCAAAAAACAAAATGATAGAAATTCAACAATGGTTGTTATAGTGCATATTGTTGTCTTCTAGGTAATTGTTCAGATTACCAGATATAAGCACATAAAATTGGTCAATAAAAAAGTAAGCATTTAACAGTTGTTCCTTTCAATAAACCATCCTCGTAAGTGAAACAAATCACTCAGAGGTGTAAACATCATATTGTCTCCCAAGTGCAAGGACCTGAAAGAGTAAATAAAATCTGAAAGTACAATAGATATTGTGAAAGGGAAAGTAATTGCTCAAAAGGAAAGAACAACTGAGATGAAGGCAAGGATAAAAAGTGAAAGAAAGGAAAAACATATTTATATGCACAGGATAGCTAAGATAATTATACTACTGATTCCTATTGGTTCGCTTGCTATTTCTGTTATGTCTTAACAGTATATTATTTGTGGACAAATTGCTTGTAGATGTTATTAGAAGGATCGCCACTTGCTCTGCTATTTCTACAGGAAATCTAAAAATGAGAAAAGACTCTTATACTACCCATGTATAATTCCAGCTGGGTTATTTGGAAATCTTTTTCATATCTCAAGCACCAGACTGGAGCGTTAAAGACGTACTAGGTAGACAGAGATAAGAGAAAGCCTGTACCATCATCCGCATCTTTGTCTTCCAATCCATTCCCTCCCCCAGATCTTCCCTTGATGTCAGGGAGTCAGAAGCTAATAGGGTAGAGTTGAAAGCAAAGCTAAGTAGGCTGCTACGGTGAGACAAAGGGAAAACACACATGTTGGCACAGTCATCATCAGGGGTGTACATGTACCTGCAGTAGGAGCACAAAGCTTATGCTCAGGTGGCATACACTGGCTTGCTTAAATCAACCCTAAAATACATTTCATCTGACTTAAATTTGCAGCAGGAGTGCAGAACCCCAGGCCATAGGAAGCAAACAGATTTCTTCTGACATGCTTATACCATTTGATAATGTGTCTAGAATATTGAAATAGATTTTGAGGATAAATTTGGAGGAGGGAAGTTTGTAATGTATCAACACTATCTGTCACAGACATGAGAAGGAGATTGCCACATGTGTTTGATGTAGTAATCACCCCTGCTCCGCGTGCTTCCAGGCAGCCTGCATGTGTGTGACTACCTCCTCCCTGTGAGCTAGCTCCTGCTGGAAGAGATTGGCCTGTCTGTAACAATTCCTGTCCAGAGCTAGTTCTATCCTTTCCTGTCCATCAAGAATCCGTGTTCATTTTCTCACAACCCTTTTCATCGATTCTGTTCCTGGAATAATTTCCTAAGCCTCTGCCGGAGATGCCTTCCACTAGTCTCTGTGTTCGCCCAAATGAGTGGCAGAGATGAAAAAGAAACTATGAGTGAGAGAGACGTAGACAGAGACAGAAAGACAGCGAGACAGGGAGAGAGAATCTGATGGCGAGGATCTGGTAGGACTTTCTCTCCGTAGGCCACCGACATCCTTATAATAGTTCAAGTAAAATGACAGCCAAATTATTTCCTTATTTGTTTCCTTCCCTTGCCCAGTTTTTCCAGAACTCCCTGCTGAAAATTTCTTGTCCTCTCTATTTGTATTCCACGTTAATATGATTGCTGCTTCTACCACTTGTTTTGGGGAGGTGACACGGCTCTAGGGGCCTGGGGATGATGAAGTGAATGAGGAAGGAGAGAGACGGAGAGCACACACATGGAAAACACCATCAGCAATACTTTTTCTTATTTACAGTGACAACCCCAGCCAAAATATAAAAATATACTTAGGGAGATGACAGTTTTGTTGCTTCTTGATCACAAACCAGCACTTACGAGTTCACTTTCTTGAACAGATAAAAGTAGTTGCACCTTGACAAAGCAGAATAAGAAAAAAGAAAGAAAGAAATTGGGCAAAGGGCAATCTGTCCTATGCAAAACCAGTACAAGGACTAATGCTCTGAATAGAAGGGAGATTCAGTTCATTGTCTGTGGGTGAACAGCACTGCACTCAGGATAAAAAATAAAGTAAAACTATTGCTATTAGGAAAAAAAGAACTAAGCAAAGAAAAGAAATCCCCAGATTTACCCTCTGATACCACGATTTGATAAATAAAACACTTGGCTTTTAACTTGCCACACATCAAAACAAAAAGGGAAACATACACATGAAAATATTTAAGACACAACTCATTCTTGTCCTAAGTAGAGGCAGTTACAATTCATGAGTTCCTCCATGTTTGAAAATTCAGCTGAAAAATGCTCTGTTACAAGCACAAGGGTGGTCCAGACCGTCTTCTCAGTGGGAGAAACTAGTAGTCAAGGAAATCATTGCAAGGGAACCAAAGCTGATTTGGAAGTTGGTCTGAAAATTGTAACACCTTCTCCACAGGGATGGTGTTAAACATGACAGTGGGCTGACAGTTGTTGATTTCTTTGTCCCTGAGGATTATTTTGCTGTGTCTGTCCCCATCACACACTGAAATTCTAACTCCCAAGGTAATAGTGTTAGGAGGAAGTTGATTAAGGAATTGATTAAGCCATTGCAGCAGAGTCCTCAAGGATAGGATTAGAACTCATAAAAAGATAGCAGAGAGAGAGGCCTCTCTCTTTCCACCATGTTGGGAATCACAGTTAGTTGAAAGGTGTTATTTCCATAAATTATGAAGGGAATACACACGAAACTCCAAATCTGCTGGTACTTTGATCATGGATTTCCCAGCTTGCAGGACTCTGGGAAACAAATTCATATTGTTTAAAGACTACCTAGATTATGGTATTTTGTTATTGCAACCCAAATGGACTAGGACTTTTCCCATACAACTATTATTTCAATTCTTATTTCACTAGAACTGTGATTTTATTATTTTTTGGAAAGTTTTTGAGCTCCAATATAGGACATATGATATACATTTCTGAAAGTATCTATTTAAATCTCAGAGTTGCCTGGTGCTAAATTTCTTTAAAATAGAGAAGAGCTACAGAGGGGTGGAGGTTGGAGACACACTGCCTGTGGAGAGAAAAAGTTGTCAGACCACATGCCTTACAAAGCAGATTTCGCCTCTGGCGAAGACATCTCAGCACTACTTTGGACACTGCCTGCCATTCCCTATGCACTCACTTGAATGGTTCAGTATACATGAATTACTATAGTTCTGATTTTGGCTGAGGCACTATTGCTGACAACCACTTTGCGTGGTATGTTGGTCGAGCAGCAACACCACTCTGAGCCGTGGTTAGCACAGGGCTAGTATGATCGGTATTGCACTGTGCCCTTCCCTTGGACGCACCTACGTTATCACTGCTCTGCGCTCGCTCTCCCATTGTCAGTGATTTCCTCTTTTGCCTACTGACATGTTTAGTGGTCTGAGATTAGATGACAGTCACAGTGTGTATATTTGTCATGAGCTTTTCAGGATAACATATCTTAAGTCACAGGAATGATTGTGTAAAAGTGAAAAGTTAGGGCTAAGTAGAATCAAGTATAACTATGTGAAAGTTCACAGACTGTCTCAGTGTGTCAAGGATTCCTCATCTGAATCCGGTGTCCTCTCCCTTACATACTTTCCTCTATTACTTCCTAGATTTTTCCCCCTCAATTATTCTCTCAAAAGTGATATAAATTGAGAACATAAATAAACAATAGTCACACTCTTAGAAATGGTATGATAATATAAAGAATTTTCAAATAAGGACAGAAATCAAATATGCAAGTGATAATCTCAGTGAAAACTTTAAAGAACTGAAAAGAAAACTAGGACTTTTTACTGCGGATCCTAAAAATAATCTGAACTAAAGCAAAAAAATATAGATTTTTAATTCTGTAACACAAAGTGAAATTTTAAGTGAATGAAATGGTATCTAGGCCAGATGTGTTGGCACATGCCTGTACTCTCAGCTCACGGGAGGCTGAGGTAGGAGGATTGCCACGAATTCAAGACCAGTCTGAGCCACATAGGAGTTCAGGCCAAACTTGACTATATAGTGACACTCTATCTCAAAAAACCAAAACAAAGAAGCAAACAAACAAAAAACCTGTTACTTCATTTGTAGATTTGAATAATTTCAACAAAATTATAGGCTAACTTTTTATAATTTAGTCTGAATTTCATCCGAATGAGTGAATGAACATGTAAAGATATTAAATTTTTTAAAAAGTGAGAAAATCAGTTTCATAATAAGTTATGTAGTAATTTCCTAATGATTTTTAATAAGAGGACATTGGCAAAAAATTAAATGAAATAGATCAGAGTATAGTAAATGGCTCTGCATGCAGACATTTGCTTTTGTAGCATTCTGTGTATGGGGCTGGCAGTCAGACATAGGGTGGGAAACAAGCACACTTCCTGCTTCATCTACCCATGTATTCATGTGGCTTAAAAGGTAGAAAACCTAATGAAATCTTTTCAGGAAAAAAGAATCAACTATAATTATTAGATCTAAAACTAAGGAAGAAATTCCTAATCATAAAATCAATTAAAGAAATTGTAGCCAGAAAAATATCAATGATTTTGACTGCAGAAAAGGGAAAATTTGGTGTCATACATAGTATTTATAACACACTGGAAAAATATTGGAAAGATTCATGAATAATGATAGGAACTATCAATTTGTAATATGATCACATGAATTGGTTAAATTTTAAAAATCCTTAAATCCGTTAAAAACTCATCAGAATAACACAACAAGCAATTCTTTAAAAAAAGCACAAATGTCCAATAAAAATATAAAAATGCTCAGCTACATTACTAATCCAAAAATACACATTAAATAATAATAGAAAATTATATCCTTAAAAGTGCTAAAAAATATAATTCTCATTCAATACTTGAAAAAGTAAAACTTGTAAAAACATTAATGGAAAACAGTCTTCGTTTTAACTTACAATGAGAATGTCATAAAACTCTTATTTTTTGATACATTAAGCCTATGTTGGAGATTCATTATGAAAAAATCAGACATATGCTTAATTTATTACAGTATATCACAGGGTAATTTTAATATACATAAAATGATTAAATGTCTAGCAATGGGGGAAAGATTTAATATTATGTACTCATACAATTACAGCATCATCTATAGGCACTAGAACATGTTTTAAAGAGTACTAGTATGCAAACATGCTTATAAATGATAAAATGAAAGTAAAATATATGGTCTGGTATACATCTATACTACATTTATGCATCTATAATCCAAGCACTCTGAGAGGATGAGGCAGAAGTCATGAATTTCAACTCAGTTTGGGCAACTTAACAAGATCCTGTCTCTAATTTTAAAAGCATGGGCTGGAGTACCTCACTGCAAAGGCTCTGGATTCAATCTCTAGTATTGTTGAAAGAAAGCAAAGGAGAAAAAGAAATAAAATTGTTATGGCTTGTATCTAGCTACCCCCCCCAAGCCTCATATGGTCATAAATGGAGCTCGCTGGAGATGGCTGGATATAGGGTGTGTGGTGCTGGGATTAAGTGTGTGATGCTGGGATTAAGGGTGCCCCACACTGGGTATGAGCACTACCCACCTAAGGACAGGTACCCTGGAGAGAAGATAAGGGAAAGAGAGAACTGTTGTTCTCAGTTGCTGCTCTCGCTTCTGCTGTTACTCTATTGCTTTGCCATGAACTGTTTCTTCTCTGCAGTGGCCCTCAGCCATGCCACCCTGCCTCAGAGCCAGCTGAGTATGGATTGAAACCTCTACAAACTATGAGTCAAATAAACTTACCCTCCTTTAACTATGGATGTCAGGTATTTTGTCTCAGCAGTGAGAAAAGTAACCAAGACAGAAATTCAGCATGCCACAAAGTAGGCTAGTAAAATATAAAAACACTGCCAACTGCATGGCTATATTTAGCCAGTTTTGTATATCCAATACCCATGTGAAACTTATTTGATAGAAAGGGGAGGTGTTACCTGGCTTCTTGAGTTGATAAAGAAATAAATTGTCCTTGAAGTTTTATCCTAACCTTCATACGCCCCCCAAGTGGGGATTATGAAGAAAGAACCCCTTAAATTTTGATTTCATCAGTTTTCAGGATGTGTTCCTGAGTTCCTCAGAGCATTCAATGTAAGATGTCATATTTCTCATGTGACTAGGATATGCCATGATTTTCTCTGAGCGGAGGGATACCCTGCTGAGCAAGAATGACGAGATTTGCTTCTTTTGGAATCTAACACTAAGGAAGGGAAGAGACAGATGAAAGACATGTACTCAGACAACATAATTCTGGACCATGATAAGTACAAAGAAAAAACAAACAAGAATGTCTCGGTGGGGTTTCAGCAGTGTGGAGCAATGGGAATGGGGGCTTCAGTCCAGTGGTAGGGGAAGACTTCCAGGACAAGGGGACACTTGAGCAAAGACTTGGCTGATGTGAGGAAGGAGGCTCTGGGGAAGAATGACTCCCCAGCAAAGGAGACAGTATGGAGGCGGAACCTGAAGAAGGACGGAATTAATGCAAAACTGAGGAAGCTGGCGCATAGTCATTCAAATGGAGAACGATGAAAGAGGAAACCGGGAATGTTGGGTCGGACCATGCAGAACTGTGCAGGGGCGGAATCAGTTCTACTACAGGGGCGGAGCAATCCTACTGAGTGGCATTGAGAGGAAGTAGAATTTTAACCACTCGGTAGCTCAAACAAGTAGAATTTACGTGAACACAAGGATAGCAAAGACTGAAGCCTTAATGAGGGCAACACGGTGATGCCACAGAGCACAGTTACGTGCTGACTGTCTGACGGGAAAGCATTTGTCTCTGTTTGTTTGTTTCACTCAACAGTGGGTGGAGGGGACTAAATTTGCCAATAGCCCGTTTATGTTATACAACCTTTAGGAGCGATGAGGCACAATCGAGGCAAAGCTCAGATTCTCCTTTTCATACTTCCTCAAATTTAATGGTGGAGGAACCCAGAAACCATCTAAGAAGAATGACCCTCCATTTAAATCACAAGAAACAAGAATGCTTCACATTTTGCACAAGTTATTAAAGTTAACAATGGAAAATTTAGCAATAAAAGTCAAATGGGCAGTGCTGTCCAATCTTAGTCCTATGAGGTTAATGATGGATGGAACTATATTGCACATAATTTAAGAAAAATAAAATATTTATGGTGACAAAGCAGGTACAAGTCTGAATCTTTAGCAATATAGTGCAAATGAACAAAAACTCCCTTTAGATTTCAGTGTTTGGTTGATTTAACTTTATTGCAACTAAACTCATCCCTTCCCGGTGATCAGATTGCAAAATAAATGATTAATTATGACATTTTGTAACTATCCATAGCTGAGTGTTAAGAAAACATCTGAAAATGCTTTGTATTTATTTTTAGATAGGTAAGCCTGAATACTTACAGGAAAAATGAGCTGAGCTCTCCGTTGGGCTTTTGTGATGTCTGGTCTTCTTTTCACTGCTTCCTTCTGTTCTAAAGTTTGACTGAAAAAAAAAAAAGTTTGACTGCAGAAGGAAGAAAACTTAAAATGTTTAAGATCTGTTCTTTCCTACACAACCCCCACATCATGACTGACCGTTCTGCCTTTTCCATGTTTTCCTCTCAAGCTTATGAACTATATCAGCTTGCAAAAATCCAGTGCTGGACCAGTTCATCTATTTGTTTTCTGTGCTTTTCCAGCTTGCTTTTAGAAAGCATCCCCAAGAACCACCACTAAGCCAGAACATTTGATTACCATAAATATACCTGAACGTTCCTCTTCTTCAGTGTCTCATCTTCCCTCATCCTTCACTTCCCCCATCCTTCCTTCAAGACCCTTTCCCTGCATTTCATCTCATGTTCTGTTAAAGCCTTTTAGTGTATTTCTTCCTTTCTTACAGAAAAAAAGACACTTTGCTCATATATTTCCCTATCCACACCTTGGTATAAACACTTACTGAATTTTTCCCACAGCTTCCCATCCTTGCCACACCCCAAGCCGAGCGGGGAAGAGGTTCCTGGTGTCATCCAAGCTGTGTTCCCCACTTCATCGCTGTCTCCTGCCTGTCTGGCTCAGCCTAAGCAAGCATACTCACCTCCTTTATCTCACCCCTGAATCTGCTGTGAGGGGATGGAAATCTATTACTAACAAGACCTTCCCTCCATTGACACTGTTATATTTTAGGTAAACTTCTTTAGTTCCTTCTTAGTACTTACCACCATTAATTTGTTCATCAAATATTTTGTAGAAATATGTTATAAGGGAGACTGTACTCAAGGTACATGTGGCACTTGGGGAGACCAAATATACAGAGATCCCTGATGTATAGGAGTCTACATTCTACTAACAGAGAATGATAGCAAACAAAATATGATAAATAAATACAATATTGTATGGTAAATTCACATGTGGTAAAAGAATTAAACAGTAAGGGGGATCAAGAGTGTAGGTATCTGTAAGGGCTTGCCGTTCAGAATATTATTTCAGGTAAGCCTTATATAAAAACCTGATTTTTTTTTTTTTAAGCAAGTAGTCATACATTTCAAAGGGGTGGTTCTAGTGCTGAATAGAGACTGCTCAGTGCCGTCTCATGAAGCTGGGAGGCAAGAGGAAAATAGCCCCGGTGGCACATGCCTGTAATCCCAGCTCTTTCGAGATTGAGGTAGGAAGATCTCCATGAGTTCAAGGCGAGCCCCAGCTCAATAGTGAGAGCAAGGCCAGTCTGACTATAAAGTAAGACCCTCCCTGTCTCCTGAAAAAAGGGAGCTGCGAGAGCTGGGAGTAGGTGATGCTGGCTTTGTTCAAGAGGCAGCAGCAGGTCACGGCCATCCTACAACAGCAGAGGAGGACTTGCGTGTGGGTTGGTGTGGGATGCAAAGAGTAGAAGTGAGCCAAGGGAGATGTATTGACTTTCCCCTGCTGTAACAAATATTTGAGATGAATGAACTAATAAGAAAAGAGGGTCTATTTTGGTTCACAGCTTTTGAGAAAACTGTGAAGGGGATATTGGACCCCAACCCTCTGTTCTTTTTGTTTACACTACATGGCTAAAGATGCAGACTTGTATCTGCTTTTTCACAATAAATACTGTATTTTTCTTAAATTAAGTGCAATATAGTTCCACCCATCACTAACCTCATATGACTAAGATTGGACAGCGCAGCCCATTTGAGTTTTACTTTTAAATATTCCATCATTAACTTTAAACTGTGAACTTTATTTTGGTTCACAGCAATTTGAGAAACCAAAGAAGGGATGGAGGGGTAGATCTGTGGTCAAGTGATCTGTTGTTGTGGAGCCTGTGTGGAAGACCACTGTGGGTAGTGCGAGGCAGAGGAAGCTGCTTATCTCCCAGAAGCTGGGGTACAAAGGAAAAGGAACAGAGGGTTGGAGTCCAATATCCTCTTCATCGGCAAGTTTCCAATGCCCTTCCTTCCAATAGGCCTCACTTCCTAAAAGTTCTATCCTTTCCCAAAAGTACCGCAGGCTGAAGACCAAGTCTTTAATACATGGGACTTTGGCAGCACATCCTAGACTTGAGCAACTAGAAGGATGGAATTTCTGTTCCAGAGAGAGAGAAGGACGCTCAGCAAGTCGGTTTTACAGAGTAAGGTCAGGAGTTCAATTTTAGACAGTTTGAACTACCTATGAGATGCCTTGGTTGGGGCATGAAGAAAGCAGTTGTGGAACTCGAGGCAGTGTTAACGTTCAGGAGACAGCACTGTACCAAGGAGAGGCAGGAGGATGAAAGTTGTGCCCCAGGGCACACTCACGCAGAGTTGGTAGTAGGAAATAACCACCAAAAAAGTAATAGAAAGGAGTGGCCAGTGAGATGGAGAGAAAACCAAGAAAATATGTGCCTTGGTAGCAAAATGAAGAAAAAAAATATTTAAGAGGATTTGTGTTACTGTACCACTACAGGACTTAGCATTGAATTAAAATAAAATAAAAAATAAACAGCAACTTTTGTGGCGTGATGGGGTTTAAAGCTTGATGGATGTAGGTTTATGAGAAGATTGAGACAGTGAGACCAATCCTCAGACATTTGCTACAGAAAAGAGCATCTTTGCTAGCAAGTACAGCAGCTGGTGGAGAAATAGGGTCAAAGAAAGTAATTTTAAGATGAATAGCACAACGGCTTGCTTAGATGTGGATGGGAATGATCCAGGAGAGAAGAAAACTACCTCAGGAGAGTATGAGGACAAATGTTTTGAGCAAGTAAAAGGAAATGATATCTAGTGCCCAGATGGAAGGTCTGGCTTCTGGTAGGACCACAGTGAATTTATCTCTGGTGGAAGACAGGGTTGGTTTTAAGACACAGAAAGTAGGTAGATATGGGGATGACAGTTTGTGAGACTTCCCTTCTGACTGTCTCCATTTTCTCTGGGAGGTGGGAAGCAAAATCAACAACTAGGGCTGAGGTTGGGAAGCAAGTGGCAATTTGAGAAACCAAAGGAGGGATGGACTAATATCCAGGGGAGTGGTGGAGTGAACAGATTTATAATATTATTTCTGGGCTCATTACTGGTGATGGAAATGAATGAGATCCGAGTCTCCATTTTCTCACTTGCCAAAGCTTACCTTGAGTGACACTGTAAAAGTGGTGTTTTGTAGATCAATAATAAATGGTAGTTAGTGATTATAATTATAACCCATGATTTTCATTGTTTAGACAGCATCTCTGAACTATGAGAGACTGGAGGCTGAAGAAAAATTTCACTTGACAAACTACCTCTCCCCCTACACGGTGGTCAGTCTGCTTCTGTGCTCTAGGCTTTACTTATTTTAAATGTGCTTATTTTCTCTGGCTATTCTGTATTAATTGGTTCTCAACACACGTGCCTCACACTCCCAGCCGTGTGCTGTGTTGTCATCTCGGTCTCCAGTACCTTCGTGGTGGAGATCACCGTTTGAAATTCTAGGGTACAAACAGCAAACTTCAGAGTTCAGAGCACAGCTCACAGGCAATCAATAATTAACAATCTTATAAATGGTTAAATTACAGCATGTTTTAATTATAGTGATCAACTGACTTGCATAGGATTTGTCTCGGGAGCTGTTTGACTTCAGTATGTTGCCTGCAAACTGTGGAGAGAAATGTTTGTCATCAGAAAAGTTCTAGATCCCAGAAGTTATAGGTTTTTATACTTTGCCTTGAGCACCCAAGTTCTTCATCACTGAAGAATATTAATAATAAATGTATGTTGAGGACAATTTGTAAGTCTGTACCATCTTCAGAATTCATAGCAATGCATGCAATCAGAGCATTAGGAAAAACAGGCAGCTTTTCAAATGAAGCCTCTGCCAAAGAAAGCACATAAGAGTATAGAATCTATTGGCCATGTCTTAAAATGAGAATCCCACCCCCGTGCCTTGCATTTTCCAGGAGCTAAGGAAGCAAGCTCAAAAGCATTGAAACACTGATTATGCCCTGCAGTCACCTACAAACTGGCTGAAGAAGTCAAGATTTACAACTTTAAAATCTAGGGAGAGTACAAGCTGACATAAATTCCAGGCTAAACTATGCTTCACAGGAGTCCTAAAGTCAGTGCACCTTAACTACAGAAGGCCCAAGAAGAGGAGGATCAGTGCAGGCTGAAATCTTCCAATAGCCTCTGAGTCCGGAGTAAAGAGAAGTTTAGTAGGGGAGGGAAGGCTAAGAGGGGACAGGATCGACTGCAGTGCTTCTGCTGGTGGGAGGCTTGGCATTAACATGGGGAAGTAAGACGAGGACAAGCACGTGACCCAGAGGTGGGCAGTGAGTGCATCCTGGTGACTGCAAGTCGCCCTTGTCTAGCAAACTGTACTACTGCATGTTGAATGGCCCATGTGCAGAATCTGTGGATTCCTTGCTGCGTTTCTCTGTCAACTGACTGCTCCAGAACAGAGTAAAACTAAATGGCACCACTATAATAATAATAGAACAAGACAAAACATTCTCTGCCCAGTGGATTGGCAGAGGGTAGAGGTCCCAGGCTCCTGCCAACAGAACCAATAAAGAGAAACACTTGTGAAAACGTCTGGCTGAACATTTCCCATAAAGCACAACAGATTATGAACAAATGACAGCAGGACACAGAACATGCCTGTACATGCAAGCATGCATATCTGAGTATGCATGTGTGCATACTGTGTGGATATTCATGATATGTGGGTGTGGGTATAGCCACATGTGTATGGGTATGTATGGCACATGTTCATGTTGTGTGTATGTGTAGTATGCTATAGTGTGCGTTTGTGCTTGCAGGTGTGGTACATTGTGTGTATGCATGCATTGGTTTGCAATGTTCCTGTGCTTGTTTGTATATGTGGATAGCACCCGTTTTCCTCCCTTCCTTGGGACCTGCATGGCCATCCTCAGTTCTTGGTGCCCTCAGAAGCTATAAGAGGTTTGGAGTGCAGAACCCAGCTTCCTAGGTCAGCTTTTTGGAGCACCTGGCATCCCTCCTGTGCCTTGCTACTGAGCTAAGGGCATTTTCTTCCAACTACTTTGCTTCTCACTCAGAACTGGGTGGGCAGGGAACTCGCCTCTTCAGGAAGGCTAGAAAGTCAGAAGGTGAGTTTGCTGGGTCACTTTGCAGGAGAGACTCAGTGCTCCCACATTAGAGGGGCTGTGGCTCCTGCATGCACGCCTCCATTAGGGGGTTGTTCTGATGAGATAATTTTTCTCACTAACCTTGATAACTCTCTGCTGATAGAAGGATCTCTTTGTACTAACACAGAAGTTAGAAAATATTCTTTTCTGTGTTCTATGTCTTCCACAGAGGAGAACATAAGCCTGGTGGCAGCTCCAGCTGTGTACTTAAGCACCCAAATGTCAGCTTTGGAGCACCCCCCCCCAGCGATAAAGATCTAAACACACACAGATCGAGTGTTGGAGTGGGGGAGCTGTTTAGAGAGTTAAGAAGCTGTGCAGTGGGGCTCGTTTGGTCTCACTTCTGCTTGCCCTCTTTACCCTGAAGAAAAATCCAGCTTTCTACTACAACAGGTCCTTAAAATCCCTCCCTGTCAATCTCCACTAGAGTTGTTCCCAAGCTGCAAAGTAGTCTCACAAATTCAGAGCCATTATCTGGGGATGTCTTCCCCAGCATACCTTCTCATCCTCCAATTATGGTTAATTTATCATGTACACATTCCTCCTGTAGCATTTGCTACGGCGAACAGTACTATTGTTAAAGTTTTTCTTTCGTACGCTGTGAGCACTATGTGGATGCAGTCTGAAGTCTTCATCTTTGTTTTCCCAGCATTAATATAGTGTCTAGCACATAGTAAGAATCTGATAAATGCTTGTTGACTTTCAATATGAATTAGATAGCACACAGAGTTAAGAAAGCATTCTGAAAGTTCTTAGAGTCCAGTTTTAGAAAGAAGTTACTTGTATCTTCTCAGAGCTAATTTATACGGCTAGAGGCCAAGGAAAGTGAACAGCATTGAGGCTTTTAGTCTATGATCAAGAATAATTGCAAAAATATGGCCTAGAAATTAATATACAAACAAGCTAAATAATTTTATGTTGTCCCTGAGGTAAACAGAGCATTTCTTTGATATATAATTTACAATATACCATAGGCTTTATGCCCCCATCATGAGATGTAACTAAAATGATGATCACCTTTCAATTTTGTCAGGGTAGCTCTGAGAGTTTATGCATAAACTCAATCGGAAATTATATCAAAATCCTCAAGTAAAGCTCTTTAATGAATATGAAGCTGAAAAAGAAGATTTCTTGACTCTTAGTCACCAACTCAACCCCTGCCTCACACACAGCAAACACCTTTCCTCTCTTCCCTCCACCAGACAGAAGCCATTTGATATTTTTGCTCATAAATTGAGACTCCAGTTTGGAAAGAAGTCATGCATTTCTTAGCAAGCAAGATGAACTTCATAAATTTTGAATGAGGCCTGTAGAGATACTGTGCTGGATCACAGGGACAGGAGGAGTAGAACTTAAGGGACTTTCAGGAACTTCCTTCTGTGCAGAGCACAAGGAGATGTGAACTGGCAAAAAAACCTCAGACTGAGGGCAAAGTGAGGACGTCACCCCTTTCAACAGTGGTGATTTTTCATACTCAGCATAGCTTAGAACCAATAACATTAAAAAGTGGGCTTTCCTGCCTATTTGCCCCAGACTTTTGCAAATGTACAAGTCCTTGTAAAGTCAGTGAAAATGCTATGCCATTGTTGGCTCATCCTCTTAGAAAGCCTGATGCTTGCTGGTTAGAGTGAGTGCTTCTTGTTTTCTGCCTTCATCCACTTCTCTCAGCTACAGTTTCTTGTTTAGCAAAGAAGGCGGGGATTTAACAGAGTAACAGAATGAGAGATAAGAGGCCTTGCACAGAGCTCGGCATGTGGAAGACAAAGTTGTAGCTCATGTTTCAATTTTAGAATGTTTAGGCTCTTTCCAGATGTACTATCATTTCTTTTATAGATCACCTTCCTACTATAAAATGAATACTATTGTTATTGTCTCCACTGTTTACAAAATCAAACACACCAAAGGTTGAAAACCGTGAAGAAATATGTTTAAAGTCACACAGTAGGTCTAAATCATTAAATCAAACTTAAGCCTGTCCAAAATCAAAATAATTTTTTTTAATTTGTCTTTTTTGGTGGGGAGAGATCATCAGCTCTGTTCATTTTATGCTTTCCAATTTTTAGTGTTTGAGAATATTTTTCTGTTTTCAGTTTTTATTTTTTGATTCGCACATGTCTGCGGTACACACCGATTACACTCTGCGTGGGAAGCCAGCACAGGTATGAAACGGCGCTTAATTGATTTCCTCCCTTTCTCCTCTTCCGTCTCCATTCTCTCTCTTTCTCGTTTGTAAAAGGCCCATCTCCCTCTTTCCTGTTACCTTCTATTTTTCTCTTTATATTTTGAGTTTGTCTTAATTATTTCTTAATGATGTCAGTCTTTTGGGAATGGAGATGGAGGTTCTGAAAAGGTCCATTTCTCACCTGATCCGAAGAGTAAGCTGAACTACAGTACTTTATCTTTTAATGTTTTGGTGAATTATCACGTCAGCTTTTTAAACATTATTTCTGTAAACTATGACGTAAAAGCCTGATTTGGGACAAATTGCTGTAATTCTTGCCATCCCTTATATTACACATAACTTCTTCCATTCATTTATACTTCTGGCCTCTTCCCTTTGGCATTTGAATTTATGACATTGGGTGTTATTTTCATGTTTTTTTTTTCTGAAATAAAAACCTAATGAGTTCACATAGAAATGTGGATAGTTCATAGCAGCTTCATTCAAAGTAGCAAAGAAAAGTAAAAATTAAAGATGTTCATGAATAAGTGAATGTATTCAAAAAGGTAGCACATCCATCAAATGGAATTTAGTACCAGTGAAAATAAATCCAAGAACATGAATGAGTTTTAAGAGCACAGATAGTAACTAAAATGAACCACAAAGAAAAGGACACAGTGTGTAATGAAAATTCTATGACATTCTAGAAATACAGTTTTGTAGCCCAACTACTGTATAGTGACAACAGGCAGACTATAGCTACTTGGGATCGGGCAGTGAAGTAGATGAGGCATAGATATTTAGAGACACAGAGGGCCTCTGGGGAGTGATGAAAACATCCCATAACTCGATGGTGGTAATAGGGGATAGAGTGATACACATAAATTGTGTATATGCATTTAATTATATTTAAATTACACATCAACAAAATTATACATTAAATAAATTGACTTTTTAATTGAGTATTGAAGTACCAAAGAGCTTTGCAGAAGACACAATGCATGTGTTCACAGAGTACTGTATTTTCATCTAGGAGACCTTGAGGCTATAACGTCACCACAAATTAGAGCTAAAATTTTTCAAATCTAGGTAGAATGATTTCCTAATGGTTTCAGATGCCACTGAAACAAATGCTGGTGGAGACAAAATTTTGGAAGTGGGTTTTCATGTGTTGGGTCCCACTAACTGGGGGGAAAGAGATAGAGGAATTATCAAGTAGAAAACATTAAAAAGAAATAAATAGAAAGAAATAAAGACATTTCTCATTTAAAGACACTGCCCTTATTCATGAATTGAAGACTATTTTTGTATTAGTTTTAGTGGAATCACATCATGTATACTGTATATATCATTAGTGTATAGAGAAATGAATTCTTATGAACATCACACCATGGAGCCTGCACTCAGACACAATAGTAGAGGCACACTGGTACTCCAGGTATTCCTTCATGCACTGTCTAGTCTGCCAAGCCAGTTGGACTAAATGTGGCCCCATCACAGCTAAAAAAAAAAAAAAATCTAGTATTGACAACTGCTCTACTTGCTCACTTTTATCTGTGATATTTAATCTAAAACTTGACCTCTTATGAAGATATAAATAATGAAGGGTACTGGAAGATTAGCTGTGAAACCATACATAGGCAAACTGTGTTTAATACCTGGAATGACCACAATATTTGCCTTACTGATAATTCACTCAAGTCTTTCAGTATAGCATCTAGAACAGAGTGGGAGTTAAATAACTCCTTGCTAAAAGGAAGGGCAGGATGAAGGGAGCATATTTAAGTGTTTAGTTGACTTTATGTAACAAAGGTAAGTGTTTGGTTGAAAAGACCAATAAATCAAATACTTCAACATATTTTACTTAGTTCAGAGTCTCTAACCATCCCCTCAAAATAACCTATTGATTAGTGAGTTAAAACATACTGTGTTTAGAATACTTTCAAAATCCTGTAACTTTGAAAAGTATAAATTGAGACTGTCTAGTTAGGTTGGCTTTCCTCCTTAGCAAACTCCGGACAAGAAAGGAAGTAATATGGTTCAATACCGTGGCGCTCTATCTAAGCCCTGGACTTCAGGACTAGAAACATGTTGTGATTACTGAGAGAGTGTTCTGGCTAATACATGGTGTCAACCTGAGGAGTCTACAAGCTTAACTAAGTAGCAGCAGTTCTACATCCTGGGGTGAAAAGGACATGCCTTTACCTCTCCAGGATGTTGTTCACCATATCAACTTGAGACCATTTAGAAGTTTAACTAAGTGACTTAGCAGAGGGCCAGGGTCCTCACTTTGAAAACATCCTGAACCTGCAGGTGGAAAGCACAAAGATGGTGTGGGTGGGGCAGCCTGCTTACAACACAAGGGAGGAAAAGAGGCTCGCTCCCTCCCCTACTCTTGCTCTTGTTTTTGCTGTCTTCTTCCGCCTTGAACTGGTGCCCCTGGGCATGCTGCCCCTTGCTGACCCTTGGAGCCAGCTGATTACAGACTGAAACTTCCACAACTGTTTTCTAAATAAACTTCTCCTTTAATGTTGGGAGGGGTATTTTGTCTCAGGAACGAGAAAAGTAACTAAGGCAGAGGGCGTAACAGTTGAGTTAAAGGATGAGCTTGACTGACAGAAGATAATTATCAACCGAGCTAATGGAAAACTTGAATTGGATACATGGTGTTAAAAAGTGAGAAAAGAGTAAATCTTCCTAAATGAGAAAAAAAAAATTGCTTTCATGAGTACATCCTTTTAAAGTCGTTTTGATAGTCAACAATGTAAAAGTTTGCATGTTCAAATGATCTTCAGCAGTTTAGATTCTTATCAGTGTACTTTGTTGGTATTACTATCTTTTCTCAGGAAAAAAAAAATTAGAAATTGCCTTCTTTCCTCCAGGAGAGAGGAACTGAGCATTATAAAGGGTTTCTGCCAAAAGCATGGAACCACAGATAAGTAATCTCATCCTTCATCCATGATAAGTAAGCTATTAAAAATCAAGAAGAAAGAAACAGTTGGAATGTCTACCATGCACAGACAATGTTGTGGGAGCCTCATTTGTAAGACCGTGAGTCTTCCCCATTGTTTAGCCACAATACTGAATCTTCTCTATTTATATTTTTGTTTGGGGATTTTTCTCTTCCCCAGGCTGAGAGCTTTGTGTAGGAGACTGAAAAGCTGCCAGAGCTCACCCATCTGGCTGGCCAAATGGATTGTGTTCACTGGAGCAATGCCAGTTGTATACAAGAAGAAAGTTTAATTTCTGGGCAGTCTAAAGCATGGGCTTCTTTTTCAGTTTAATGGAGACCACGTTTCTGTTTTCCAAAAACTCTTCCAATTGGCCTGAGGATTGTCACCTTGTCCTGCTTCCTATAATCTTGATCTCGGTCTCCAGAGATTTATGCAGCTCAGGAGTGAAACCTCTCCTCTCCATCAAGTTCAAAGCAGTGAAATGAGTTTGATGAAAAGGTTTACGGCAAGTGAAGAATCACTATGTTACATTTGATTACATTTGTCTGACCTTGAACCATCTTAGGAGCCCGAATAGTTATTTCAGTTAACTAATTTAGTTTAAATTGCTTAATTAAGAAATAAAATTTCATGGAATTCCCTAGATTAATTTGCACTTATACTTAAGAGCATCAACATTTATAATCAATTTAAAGAGGAAATAGGCCTGGAGTACTTTATAGTTTGCAGTGAAATCTAATTGGATTCATTTGGGCTGAAATAGGAAATACAGAGAGAGCTGATATATTTGTAATTTCCCACGTCTTATATGGACAATAATGGGCATTTAATCTCTGAGGCACTGAGTTTTAGACTTGAAATTGCAGAAACCATGGATTTAGAAGATAAACTGGCTGCTTCCTCCTGTGTTCTTACTTTTCAGGGAAGGTATTCAGCATAGCTTGGTTGCAGCAGAGGCCACAGCAGAACTGGCTTCGGCAGCATTGGCTTAGGTGACAGGTGGCATAGGGTGTTGGCTGGGACCAGCAAGGCCAGCATTTTTCAGCCGCTGAATGTTGTCTCTATTTAAAGGTTTCCCTTCCTTCTCTCTTCTGAAGATTTTAAATGAGACAGACAGGGTTAGATCTGAGAGCTTAAGAAAACTCTGTTCCTTCTCAGTTCCTGCCCCTATATCTCAGACAAACTGGGAGATAGCACAAATATTTTAGGGCCTATTTATCTTAGCATTTTAGTCTGTTCACTGATACTGTTAGGATCTTAGTCTGTTCACAAGCTGCTGTACAGTTATGAAGCAAATGTGTGCACTTAGTTTGTGGTTCTACCGGTCATGAAGTCCAAGAGCATGGGACCTTCATGTGGTGAAGGCCTTGCTGTGTCCTGGGATGGCACATGGCATCTCACAGTGAGGTGGAAGAAGCAAACCAGCTCCAGGCTCTTCCACCTCTTCTGACCTACTAATCTTGAGATCACACCCTTGTCACTTCAACTTGTCCTAGTTATATCTCAAAGGCTATACTTCCAAATACCATTAACATACGAAACTGAAAAATTAACAATACACAAACACTTAGCTATGTTGTAGACAGCTTTTCCCTTGCTGGGATGACATACCTGACAGCCACGGCTTAGAGGAGGAGGGTTTGTTTGGCTCACCATTTCCTGGGGGTTTGGCTGGCTCCAAGGCAGAGAGAGAATGGTGCAAGGCATGGAGAAGGATAGCCACGCACCCTATGTGTGGTGGATTGACAGCTGGTGGTCAAATTATCACACCCACTGAGCTGAGTGAGCTTGGTGCTGGGAGTGGGAGGCCCACCTGGGACACTGAGAATAACTGCCATCGTCTGGAGGAGCTCCAATCTTCACCTTCAGCTTGGACATTGTCTCCTGGCATTTAATGCAGACTGTCCAGCTTCTGCCTTGGATCCTTCAGCCTTCTGGCATAGACTCATTAGCCTTCCGTCACAGACCCTTCAGCCTCCTGATGCGGACTTTTACGGAATGCTGCAGTGAGCTCCAGACCCTGAGCTGATTCCTTGCATCCCCAGGGTGCCAGTCTTGTCATTTCTTATACATTTGTGTATCTTGTGTTATATCTGTTTCTCTAGTAAAGCCCTGACTGGTACACTAAGGTAGCCAGAAATCAGAGAAAGAGAAAGGGGCTGAGGACAAAATGTATCCTTCCAAGTCATTCGCGGAGGGTGTCATGCCCCCTCTGACCAGGCCCAATCTCCAAATATGAGGCTTCCAGGGGAGGGCATTTTAGATCTAAACTGTAATAGGCAAATGCAATGCAGTCAGTGACCCAGAGAATCTGAGTGAAGAGGAAGAGAACGAATAAAGAAAAGATAGTCTGGGATAACAGGAAGAGAACTTGGTGATCTAGGAGGAGAATTCAGAGTAAAGACACAAGCAAATGAGCAGGAGAAAGCAAGGGCGACTAGCAGTTTTCTGCCTTGGGTTAGAGCTAATTATCCATACATCCAGACATTCAAGTTTGTCTGAGCCTAAACAGCTCTACACCTATAGTTCTGTCTCTGTCCTCCCCTGACAGACCAGTGTGTATGGTCACTAGCAAAAGTATGAAAGGCAGTCATATCGGGAATTTTATAAAACAAGTTGAATGGAGGTTTGGGAATTATTATGTTTGAGATGACTCTGTTACAATTATATTATTCATTCAGCTTCTTCATATCGTCATATTTCCTCTTTTGATTGAGGTTCATCCAGCCAACTAACTTAATCTTTCAAACTGCCTTCTTGACCCATCCCTGAAATTCCTTTATTTAATCATAACCTTTAAGTACATAAAAGTACTGTATAATTAACGTGTGTGTGTTTATTGACAATTTTTTGCCACTTTTGGGGGAGACATTCCTTGAGGACAATAATCTTGGTCTCTGTTGTTCACCAATACATGATAAGCACCTAGAAGAGTACTTAATGTTTAATAGAAGATCAGTAGAAATTTTCTAAATGAGTGCATGAATTCAACAAATACTGTCATGGCTGATACATTGTGTCAACTGGAGAAGTCTAGAGGTTTGGCTAAGCAACAGCAGTTCTACCAGGTTGTGGGGTGGACAGGATATGCCCTTCCTGCGCTAGGATGCTTTTTGGTATTCGTCCTGGGCCTGGACAAGAGCAGGACACTCAGATAGTGTGGGCATGGGCAGGTAGCCAGCATACAATGTAAGGGAGGAAAAGAGGCTCACTCTCCTCCATGTTTGCTCTTGCTGCTTTTGCTGTTCTGTGCCTCCTCACCCTTGTGCCCTGACATCCTGCTTTGGAGCCAGTTGACTATAGACTGAAGCCTTCACAAACCGTAAGCTAAATAAACCTTTCTTCCTTAATTCTGGGTGTCAGGTATTTTGTCTCTGTAACGAAAGAAAAATAACCAAGACAAATAGGTATTGCATATTTACTGTGTCCAGAACACCCAATAGAAAGGGAGCCATGTGATTCTGAAACTCTAGAGAAGGTGTTGACTAGAGTTATGAAACTAGGTCAGTACCAAGCAGATCATGTCCAAAGGCATGGCTTGGTTTATACCCCTTAGGGAAATCAGAATAAGATGAAAACATGATTCAAGGCTCATTCTGGAAATAAACAGCAATTAAGGAAGGTGTGAGAAGAGAACCGTGGATGACAGCGAGGAGTGTGCCAATGACACAAGCAGAACCAGTAAAGGAAACTGACGAGAGCATTTAAAGGAACTTTTCTGAGGAGGACACTGTCGCAGTATAAAATAAACCACACTATTCAAATAAAGCCTGACTCATTGCTATCAAACGTATTAGCAAGATGGTTGTATGGACTCAACTACATCCCCTTCCCCCCAGTTTCTATGCTAGAACCCAGCTCCACAGTATAACTATTTGGAATGGGCACCTTTAAAACTGTAATGAAGATTAAATAAGGTCACAAGGGTGGGGCCCAACAGACCTGTCCCTCTCAATAAGAGAAACACTGGGGATCTGCACAAAGAGCAAGACCTGTGGACACAGTGAACACATAATTATCTATACACCAAGGAGAGATGTCTTAGAAGAAACTAAACTATTTGATCTTGAACTTCCAGCCTCCAGAACAATGACAAAAGAAATTTCTTCTGTTTGAAGCACCTAGTCTATGATATCTCTTGTGGCAATCTTAGCGGACCAATAGAATAATTATCGGAAAGCTGTGGTTGGAATCACACCCCTTAATAGGGAAATGTGATACCGTACAGGGGAAGGGTAGGAAGTCAAATGAGGGGAGAGCATATGCATCTTTCTCAAGAATGGGAGCTATGTGGGAGGAAAGAAATGAGCCAGAAACCAGAGGCTGCATGGGAACCCCGGGAGAGCTCTATTGAAATATGGCAATCATAAATTTCCAAGAGGCAAGCTGATCATCCTCATGCTATAATATGTATAATTATGCATGCTAATTAGGGCATATTTATTTGTTTTATTATAACTGAAGGAAATTCTTGGGAGTATTTAATTTGAAATAGGCAGGAAAATCTTATAAGAATCTTATTATGAAGCTGGTACACTTTTGTTGTGATGACAGGGTCACTAAAGCAGCCTGGACCCCTCAATCTAAGTTACGGTGTATGATGCCAGACCCAAGCTTTAGACAGTTCAGGTTTGTGTGAAGTCGTATCTCAGAATGTTTACCTACACTTTTATCTTTCTCTGGGAGTTTATCAATTTAAAGTCAGAGCTGAGATTCCGCACCCCCTCAGAGGACATTGTTTATTCCTACTGAATGAATTAGGGAGTTATCTTTTCAAAGTGGGCCTGTGTCTGTCCTAATTCTCTAACCCTCAAAGTGTTTCTCCTGCTGTTACTTTACCTCTTCCCCGTATCACCAGTGTCCCGTCCTGGTACAAACGCACTGTTAATCTCCAGTACTAACAAATAATGAAAAACACATCTTTATCCACTTTACCTTGTCTACCTCATTTATCTGTGTGTGTGTGGGTTTTTTTTGTACCAGGAATTGAACTCAGGACTGTGTGCTTGCCAGACAGATGCTGTCCTGCTGAACTATATCCCTGGCCCTGTCTGTTTTTTTATATAGACAAATTCTTCAAAGCTATTACCTGATATCACTATCACCATACCAGTGTTCTCATATTCTCTGAACCCTCTCCACAAGCTGGTGTAAATTGCTGTTGATATCCATCTGGCTAAGCCCAATGGGTTCATTTTTATCTTCATCTCTTTGGTCCTTTATTTTCTTACAAACTGCTTAACTTACTTTCTGAAGCCAGTATGTTCTCTTGGTTTTCCTCTCCCATCAGTGTTTCCTCTCAGCCTCATTTCTACTGTGTCTAAATCCTGAGCTCTAAAGTTTGGAGGGCTTCATAGCTCAGTGAGTTGCCCTCTTACCTTCTCTATAGAACTCATTTCTTCGATGGTGGAAAAATGATTTCATGGATGTATGGATCACCTCTAAAGTGATGACTCTTCAACTTTTCCCCAGAAACGTTGCTGATAAACCTAACCATTGGAAATTAACATGTCAAAAAAAATAAGCCTCTCAATTGTCACTGTCCTTTCTATTACAACTGTTATCACTAATACTTTGTCAAAACATAGAAGTTATCCACAAAATATCTTCCTTTTTTTCAACCTATCACCAAATTGTATTTGCTATACTTTAAAATGAGACACCCATTTCAGTCTGCACCTGTATGATGCCTCATGTTGTCTAAATAGTCTCTTAATCCATATCCCTATTTCTACTCTAGCCTTCATATTATAGTCCCAGAAGAACAGCCTAGATGATATTTTATCAATATAAATCATGGCAAGTGCTTCCAACTAAACAAAATGCTTTGTCCCTCTGGATACACTGCATGGTTCACTTACCTTCTTTAAGTGGGTGAGATCATGTGACTTGAAGGGAAAATGGGTTGTAAGAGGAAAACAACACAAATATTACTGGGTGGCACCATTTAATTGCTGGTTCAAGGTGCTCCAGAATGTACATTTTCCACTTCTACACAATTTGTATCTTCATATGATGATAGTTACATAAATGTGGGTTTTTAACTTTGGATAAACCTGGTCAACACAGGAAACAGAGTCCTCAGCAACCCATGATAGATACTGAATACAATCTAGAGGAAAATCCATGCTATTTTAAGCCACTGATATTTTCTGTTTCTATAGGAGCATAACTTGCCTATCTTGATTTATATTCTCTACTGACTTCAATGGATCCATGCTGATGGATTTGCAACATATTGTAAATAAAACCCAAATTCTTTCCCATGGCTATAAACCCTTGTGAATCAATTCCTGCCTACTTCCTACTTCTTACCTACTAGACACATTGTACTATTTGTTTCTCCTACTCAAGCCCATTGCTTCCTTTTGCATTTTCTGTTTCTTTTACCTGGAACAGAGCATCTCCAGATCTTCATGTGGCTGGCTGTACTACTTTATTCAGTTTTCTGTATCGTTGTGACCCAGTCCCATTCAGGGAATCTTACATCATCTCTTTAAAAATCTGTCCCTCGTTTCCCAAGCACATTTCTTGGTATTTCTAATTTCTGTATTAGAAACAACAGATTAGGCCACCCTGGAGGAAAAGCTATCACAAAAGTTTCAGGAATTTGTCAGAACCTGTGTTCAGTTCTTGTTCTTACTAGATGTCTTTAATGAGACATGTAGTGAGACCAAATTCAGCAGTGTATATTAGTCAGCTTGCCTTCACTGGAACAAATATCTAAACAACTTAAAAAGATAGAAGGTTTATTTTGGATCAAGATTTCACTATGTGATTGCTTGTTCCCATCTCTTTGGGCCTGTGGTGACATAGCACGTCATGAGAGGAGCACATGGAGAAGGTCTGTCCACTTTATGGCAGGAAGAAAGTGATAAAAGATTAAAAAGAAGGGACAAATATCCTTTTCAAGTCCATACTCCATGACCTAATTTCCTTACACTAGATCCCTAAAGATTCCATCACTTTCCAGTAGTTGAACAGGCTGGAGATCAAACCTTTAGCATAAGGGTTTTTCTGGGATATTTAATATCCAAAACACAACCTAATAGATCACTGCTTATTGTACTAAACAGAGTCTAACTAATAAAGGCTTCATTTTACCACAAAATCCAAGATTCCTGTGGAATAGTAGTGGGAACTGTGTTGTGTCTGACACAGCGAAATAAATATGGTAGCCTGGAAGCAGTATCACTGTTTCAATAACAAGGTCCTACGGCCTGTCTCAAACACAGACAGAATATTGTTCCAGAAAGTGGGAAATCCAAATAATCAGGCAAACTTCACTAGTGACTGTCAGTTGCCTTAGTTTTCTGCTGCTGTGTAACAAGTTGAAACATAAACTGTTATATTTCTAAAGATTGGTGTCCTCATCCTTCACTTTCTCAGTGGAGCATCAAGTAACTTGTCTCGCAGAGGCCACTCTGTGCTTTTTCCTTTCCTCAGCTGAGCACCACAATAGAACCAAGCCAGTGTACATTGTACCATAGTAATCAAAACTCCTAAATCATGCTTTGCTAGCATACTTTACACTCACATGACTCATGCCTTGTCTTATATGACTTGTACGAAATCTCATATGACTTGTCTTTTGTGTTTAATGTGAAACCAGGACTGAAAATATTTTCTTTTAAATCATAGATTTACTTTTTTTTCAATGTAGGAAATCTATCTCCAAATTCAATATGAGGAAAAGCTTCTTTTTCCAGGAATATCATACATTAAAATATTTTAAGACATTCTCATTTATAAATTGTGTACTGGGAATCTTTCAGTTTTGCGTTCAGTCCCAGAAGCTGTGTTGATCTTTATTTTTGGACTATTTGTTTTTATCCTAACTCAGATCTCTCCTAGTGAAACTCTGGTTTTCAAATTATATTATAATTAACATTTTTATACACTACTGCAAATTATTGTTGGAAGGATAAAGTACAAATGCTTAACAGTTGGAGTTCTCATTTCTTCTTAGTACAATTTGAAAATGATATTAACTATAATGTGCAGTCAGAGCCAGAGGAAGCCGGAAACCCTCACTTGTGCAGTTATACCCCAGAACAATCACAAGATCACTTCAAACTTTCATTCCATGTCTAAGAGGTTGAAAGAGTTGCCCAAGACAGAGATGAGTCCAGCAATTGTGGCTTCTAAATCCGGAGGCAGTATCCTTGGAAATCTATGGAGTTAGTGGCTTGAGTTCATTTTTGCACAGATGAAGAAAGTAGTGTCTTAAAGGCACGTACTTGAATGAGTAAAAAAGACGGGCAGAGGACGAAACTGTATGAATTTGCTCATCATTAGGAAATAGCGAGTGATGAGGTTTGAAGTGATGCAACGGTACCGATCCTGAGGAAAAGCTTTTCAGTGAGCTGGCTGAAGTCATCGTACCAGTCAGGACACCTGTGAATGGGACAAGGGTGGCCTGTAAGCCAGCATCTGTGCACTCTGTCCTGGTTTCCCAAGAAGAAGGCAAAATAGGAAGCAGCTTAGGGAATTTCTAAAGCATATTTTCCTTAGGTGGATCACACAGTATGGCTTATTTTGCCTAACACATATAAGGATAATAGTAATAATTTCTTAAAAGAAGTAAATTTCATGTAATGGTGTAAGCCAAAATAGGACTGAATGTGACAGTGTAAGAAACATTATGGATGTTAGTCTCTCCTGTAAGCCACAGCGTAGTTTATTACTGCTTGTTTGTTTTTTGATTTCTAGCTTTCTAAGTATCCTGTAAGCTTTTAATGGAAAATATTATAGATGACATGGAGCCTGTTTTCCAATAAGCTCAGGGGAAAAATACTGTAAGCAGTTCTTCTTCTCATATCTTATTTTTCTATTTAAATCATGATGTCCAAAATGATAGGGAAACCAAATGTAAATGAAAATTACCTCTGGTGAAGGGCAGTACTCACATGAACTGGATAAGATACATACTAAACTCCGTGACTAAATTAATCCACTATTATTTAAGGCTATATCACTTGTTTAAATCTGGGTTAGAAGATTACATTAGTGAAACTAACTTTCAATCCAAATCTGATGTGGCAAAGCAATGATTTTCTAATTATTCAGGCCTCTGTATACTCAGACAGGTCGAACTGAGTCCCTGTGTCCAATTTGTATGTTGGACCAGATAAAAGAGAAAGACTATGTATGAGGAGGGGGAGAACAGAAAGAAGGGGCATCAGGAAGCAACAAAACCACAAAGCACCAGACTGTGATTCAAATCCACCTTTCCTATCTGATTGTTGTAATGCAAGTCTCAGATGTCTCTTCTGTTCATTGGTAAGGAAAGTGCTTACTGCATGTGGATTTGGGAAGAAGCAATGAAAATCTTACCTCAATGTCCAGTTCTCAGCTAAAACTCAGTAAATGATAGCTGTGATTGTCCTTATCATTACTGTTGATGAAGAATAAACGTGGGGGCACGTTCCTGCAAAAGAAACAGCTTACAAGGTCAACTATTCGTGAGCTGACTTCCGTGTGTGTTCTCTACGAAATGTGCAGAAATAGAAATAGCATTCCTTCAAGAATTTCCTCTTTTGTCTTTTGGGGGGATGCATGAAAATGATCATCACTTGCTCCAAATGCTCATTGATTCATTCAAAAATATTTACTGTGAATTTTTTTTGCACTAGACACTGAGTTAAGGGCTGACAGTGTAATGGATAAAACAAGCATAGCTCTGCCTTTATAGAGAGCACAGTCGGAAACAATCAAGAATAGAGGCTGTTGCAAATGGTAATTGGATTTGATTCTTTTTGTCACATGCAGTCGTGACCTCATGAGCTCTCACACAAAGGTCTTGATGAATCCTTCCAGGATTATTTATGAGTAATGAAAAGCTCTTAAAAGGGGTAAAGCTTAACCCAAATAAATCAACCTCTAATGACAGAAGTTGAGTTAATGTGGCCCTAAGGGTAAGAAAGATATTTAAATAAAAGTTTTCTTAAGAACCTCTCAAATTCTAGCATGGAGTTAATTCCTTTATTGCCCACAAGTAAGACTTTGGTATTCTTTGCACATACTGACTGTTAAACAGGAAGGGGCGTTCTCAACCACATCTCAATGCAACTTTGCCTTCCTTTTTTATATTAGCTCATTGCAACCTGAGATTTCATTATATTGTAAACACAAAGCATCATTTTTTGTATGAACAAAGAAGGACCCAAAGTTATAGGAATAAAAGGGTTTTTTCATCCTGAGGTGAGACATTTAGGCATAGAAATGTGTAAAATGTATTTAAATTACAGGGTGGAATGTGATGATTCACATGGAGTGGAGGTGAGATAACTATATCCTCAAACCTTGCTGCACAATAAAACCACCAGGGGCCCTCTTGCAAAATGCCAGTGTCTGTGTTGCACTCTGTCTGCATCAATTAAACAACTGTACCTGGGATTTAAATATGGGGAGTTTTTCTGTTTTTCTCGTTTCAGGAGACTTTGTTATATAGCTAGGTCTGAGATCTACTGAAGTACAGGACAATCCCAGGGCCTGGAAATGAACCTTGAAAGCTTGGCCAAATTTTGATAGAAGGACATAGTAAAAATGGAAGCATGTAATTTTATGAGGTATGGTAATGGTATTTTGATGGCGATTGCATTAATTCTGTGTAAAAGTTTTGGAAGTATGGCCATTTTCACCATGTTGGTTCTTTCCATTCATGAGCAATGGATATCTTTCCATTTTCTGATAGCCTCTTCTATTTTCTTTTTCAGGGTACTGTAATTTCCAATGTGTAGATCCTTCACCTCCCTTGTTAGACTGACTCCTAAGTATTTCGTTTTTAGATGCTATTGTGAAGGGCGTGGTGTCCCTAATTTCTCTCTTACTGAATTTTTTGTTTGTATACAGGAATACTATTGTTTTTTGAGTGTTGACTCCAGCTACACTACTGAATTTAGTTATTAAATCTACAAATCTATTGGTGGAGTGTTGGAATCTTCTATGTAGAATAAGTATCATGTTACCTGAAGATAATGATTATTTAACTTCTTCCTTTCCCAACCTTGTTTCTTTTATTTCTTTCTCTTGTCTAATTGCTCTGATTAACTTTTCCAGATCTATATTGAATAGGAATGGTGATAATGGACATCTTTGCTTTGTTCCTGCCTTAAGAATGGAAGCTTTCCATTTTTTTACCATTTAAGTTAATGTTGGCTATTGGTTTGTCATAGATGGTTTTTATCATATTGAGGTAAAGATTATCTATTCCAACTTTCTGTGGTGTTTTTGTTATGAATGGGGGTTGGACTTTGTCAAATGTATTTTCCGTGTATATTGAGATGATCATGTGATTGTTGTTTTGGCTCTATTAATATGGTGTTTAGCATTTATTCATGTTGAATCATACCTGCATCTCCAGGATGAATATTATTCTGCACATGCCAAAGACTAACACTAGACCCATGTCTATCACCAGACATTAAACTAAAATCAAAATAGATCCAAGGTCTAAATATTAAAACAGAAACACTACATCTGCTGGAAGAGAGAATAAGTAGAACTCTTGAAAACATAAGTGTAGGCAAAGATTTCATGAACAAAATCCCAATCACATGCAGATAATATAATGAATCAACAAATAGAATTTCATCCAATTAAAAAGCTTTTTCACAGCAAAAGAGGTCACCAACAGTGTAAAGAGACAACCCATAAAGTGAGAAAAATTTTAGCCGTTGTCCTTTAGACAAAGGACTTATATCTACAATATATAAAGAATTGAAAAAAAAAAACAGTCTCCCCCAAAATTTAAAGACTCACTCCAAACATGGGCACCTCAAATGAATACACACTTCTTAGATGAAGAAATACAAATGGCAAATAAGAATAGGAAAAAATATTCAACATCACTGGTTATTTGAGAGATGCAAATTAAAATACACCGAGATTCCATCTCACTCTAGAAAGACTAGCTATGATTAGGAAATTAACCAATAACATATGTTGGAGGGGCTGTGGGGAAAAAGGAACCCTTCTCCACTGTTGTTGGGAGTGTAGACTGGTGCAACTACTACTGTAGAAATCAGTGTGGAGATTTTGCAATAAAATAGGATTATATGTCCCATTTGATCCAGCTATTCCTCTTCCAGTCATCTTCCTGGAAAAATTAAAAACAGCATACCACAGTAATATATGTGCACTCATGCTTATAGCAGTGCAGTCTGCAATAGCTAAATCTTAGAAACTACCTAAATGCCCATCAACCAAAGAATGGATAAAAAAGATTTTTGTAATACAATGTGGTACTACTCAGACATAAAGAAAGATAAACTTGAGACACTTCTAGTTAAATGGATGCAATTTGAGACCATACTCTTAAGTTTAAAAAGATATCTTTTGTACAATGGGGTCTGTTTCAGCCATTAAAAAAGATAAACTTGAGACCTTTATAGGTAAATGGATGCAACTCAAGATCATACTCATAAGTGAAGTAAATCAGTCTCACATGTGTAAACATCACATTGTCTTCCTGGTGTGAGAACCTGAAAGAATAAATAAGAACCAAAATGTACAATAGATACTGTGAAATGAGAAGAAATTGTTCAAAAGGGGAAAAAAACTAGGGTGGGAGAAGTGAGAAAGGAAGAAAGGAAAAAGGAAAAAAGATAAAATGGAAATAAACCTTTATAGATGGGGAGGGAAAGAGGGATTGAAGAGAGGAGATGGTATTGGGGAAAATAGAAGAATCAAAATACATCATGTACAGATACAAATTCCCTATTATCATTATGTATATCTAAAATATACCAAGAAACTTAATCTTAAAGTTGCAGTCTGGAAAGAGCCCAGTGTGGGGACAAATGGCCAGGCTGGAGGAGAGCTCCAGACAGGTTGTGAAGTGAAGGTCTGGCGCACACCAGCGCCTATTACTGAGCAGGGAGAAGACAGGTAGGTATATGTTGAGAGTACTGGGACTCTTCCACCACAAATACCCTTCCTTGAAGTGCTCATTTAGTTAATGAAATTTTCTTTGGGTAAATGTTATGGTTCATACATTTTGTCAACTTGGAGAGTCTGGAGGTTTGGCTGAGTGATTCAGCAGGAAGCCAAGTTGCTTACTTTGTACACATCCTGAGCCTATGGAAGAGGAGGGCATGGAGATTGTGTGAGAGCTACATGCGCCCTGGGTGGGGGTATCCTGTTTACAATGTAAGGGAAGGAGAGAGGCTGCTTGCAGCCATTCTTCCCTTTTGCTGGTTGTTTTTGCTGTGCTCTGCTGCCATGAACATTTGCCCTCTGCCATGTGCCAATCTGTCTCAGAACCAGCCAAGTATGGACTGAAACCTCCACAAACTGTAAGCTAAATAAACCTCTCTTTCCTTCATTTTGGGTGTTGGGTACTTTGTCTCAGCAACGAGAAAAAAGTAACCAAGACAGAAGTTGGTACCCATGGAGTGGGGTCGTTGCTGTGACTATACCTTACCATGTGGTTCAAGAGCCCTTGGAAATTGCTTGTGGGAAGAGTTTGGAAAGGTTTGGAGATGTCTGGTCAGAGCTCAGAAGACAAGAAGGCTGATGGAAATCTTGCCTGTAAAGACCAGGTTCAGGATGTTTCTGTTGGGAAGAAGGACTGCACTGGTTGTTGGACTCCAGATGATGTATATTATGGCTTGGCAGAAAGTTTGTCTGCATTTTGCTCATGTCCAGAGACTTTGCCTAAGACTGAGATTAAGGGCGGCAGCGAAATGATTAATCTGGCACAAGAAATTTCAAGGCAGTTGAATGTTGGGGCAGTGGCATGGCTATTGTTGGGGGCTTTTAGCCAGATTTATATTGACAATCAAGAGCAAAAGGCCCAGCAGGATGATTTAAAATCTTGTGAGTTTGGCCAGAAAGGAAGCTCCAGTAAAGCTGTGGACTGCAAAGATAAGGCTGAGGAGCTCTATTGCTATGAAGGAACAAGAGAATGGAAAAGATGGCCCGAGGGCATCACAAGCAGCAAGTCTCCACCCTTTGCAGCCTCAAAACTGTAAAGGTGAGAGAACTTGCTTTGAAAAAAAAGCTAAAGAGCACCATGTTCCAGAATGGAGGCGGCATAGAGAATTTGCTCCCCAGAATTGGATTCAGTGTGCCCAGCGATCCAGGCACTTGACCCCTATGGCCAAGAGAGAGGAGTGTTTCGCTATTGCTCCAGGTGGCAGCAGACCTTGGCATCATCCACATGGCCCTGGCTTTAGGTGCAAGGAAAATGCAAGAGTTCTGAGGTTAAAGAGGCTTCCACCCAGATTTCAGAAGGCCTGGGAGGCCAGGCAGTGTGCCCATGAGGGGGCAATATGTGAGGCTGTGAGTGTGAAGCAAAAGGTGCCCTGGAGACCTCAGAAGTTTAGAAAAGACAAGACCATGGATCATCTGAGAAAAGCTGCAACTGGGGAGCAAAGCAGGCCTAAGAGAGAAGCTGTGGAGGCTGTAACCACCAGAAGTGCCATAGCGGTGGACTCCTGCAAGCCCTTTGGAGCTTACAACATGCTACAAGTTGCTTCAGATGCTGGATGTGGAATTACAGGACACAATGTTAGCCCTGCTGGATTTTGGACTTGCTTTGGTCCCAATGCTCTATATTACCCTGTTGGTGCCTTTTGGAGTGGTAATGTTTATTTTGTGCCTTTAAATGTTTGAAGTGTTTAATTTTCATTTGTATGGGGGCAAAATGTTATGGTTCTAATGTAAGTACGCCTTTGTATCTGGAAACTGGTTTAAAGAAATGTGTTGGGTTGCCAACTTGACAAGGGTAGAATGTTATGGTTGATACATTTTGTCAACTTGGAGAGTCTAGAGGTTTGGCTGAGTGATTCAGCAGGAAACCAAGTTGCTTACTTTGTATACATCCTGAGCCTGTGGAAGAGGAGGGCATGGAGATTGTGTGAGAGCTACACACGCCCTGGGTGGGGGTATCCTGTTTACAATGTAAGGGAAGGAGAGAGGCTGCTTGCCTGCCATTCCTCCCTTTTGCTGGTTGTTTTTGTTGTGCTCTGCTGCCATGAACATTTGCCATCTGCCATGTGCCAATCTGCCTCACAACCAGCCCCACATGGACTCAAACCTCCACAAACTGTAAGCTAAATAAACCTTTCTTTCCTTCATTTTGGGTGTTGGGTATTTTGTCTCAGCAACGAGAACAAAGTAACCAAGACAGTTAATAAAACTGTTTAATAGGTTTTTTTTTTTTTTTTAAGGGAAGGGTAAGTTAGTATTTTGGTTCAAAGTTAAACCAAAAGAGCAGTTTGGTTCTTTATTTTGTACAATGTTTTGAGCAAGAACTTTTTGGGGGGATCATTCCTAAAAGAGAGAGAGAACACTGGGAAATTTCAAAGAGGTACAAAACTTGAGGGCCATAATTAGTGTCTCTAAGAGTTTTGGAAGTGATACAAATGAAAATAAAATTATAGCAGACAGGAGATACTGTAATACTCCCCTCATTTGCAGCTCTTGTTAGGTCTTGTATTTAGATGTTCCCCCAAAGCCTAATGTGCCCATAGGTGGGGCTCTTAGTTGGTGGTTGGACCTAGTATGTGAATATGAGTAAGGGTGCATGACAACTAAATTAGTCCACTGATTCGTTTAGTACAGTTTTGGGTGTGGATGATGGGAAGCCCCTTAATGGGTATGGGTGGCACCAGCCAATAGGGTTGTATCATGGATGGAATAAAAGGGAAAGGGAGGCTTAGTGCTTCACTGTCTTCTTTCTGCCCTGTCATGGACCATTTCCCCTCTGCCAGGCCTCTCTTCTTTCTGCCTTAGAATCAGCTGAATATGGACTGAAACCTCTATAAACTGTGAGCTAAAATAAACCTTTCTTCGTTTAACTTGTGGGTGTCAGATAAGTGAAAGTTACTAAGATAACCCTCATATGAGGAGTTTTTCTGGCCAAAGTGGTAATTTTCAAAGATATTTTGTGAGGTGGTAATGTTAGGTAAGAATTGTTTCTTTCCCCCCTACTAATCTAAGTAATATATTGTGGTTCTATATGTATTATTTTATTTCAAAAAACAGAAAAATATTCACAAGGATTTCAACAGTTTCATTTATAATGTTGATGTCCCTTCCTAATTTTCCTATAGGATGGTATATTTCCCAGTACTGAATTGTACCAAAATGGAGTTTTGGATATCTAAATCAAGCAATTAGAAATACCTACAGCATGAGAAGCCATTCCAAGTATTGCTTGAAAACCCCTAATTGTATCCAAGACCATACTTACCCACTCTCGTTCTTTCCCATTGCAAATTTTAAATAATGACATATAAATATGAAACCTAGCTCAGCTAAAGACAGTTTTAAACCTGGGAGCAGATATGTTCGACTTTGCTGTAGTATGGTTGCAAATGGAAAGTGTTAGAGAGAGTGAATATGCCACATTTTCTTTCAGTGAGTATTACTTGTACCTAAAAGGAATAAGACTGTAAGCTGCTTTGGGGTGGTTTGTGATGGTGAAGCCAAGCAAAATATGACTGAGTGATAACTGAATGTGACGGTCCCTAGATTACCTTCCTTAGGGGACAGAAGCTGAATACCTAAGGGTTCAAACTAGGCTATTGTCTTCAGGTTTCTCTTTTAGCTTTCTTTCTATTACTTCTCCAAATAAAACTGGAGCAAATTTATTTAAAATACAGATCCAAAAAAGTGCCAAATATTACCACCCAGGATAGCCACATTATTATTATCTCCATCTGCATGTTAAACCCTTTTCCTGAAGAAAATAAGTTGCTGGAAATATTCATCCAGCCATCCACTCCTTCTGTATTTTGCCTTTTGTGGTGTACAGATTTTAAAGTGGTTCCTACACTCATGTCTCCTGCCTCCGAGTGACCAAGAGAATTATACAAGAGAACTTGCACTGTTCTCTCATTTTGAACATGAGTAGGACCTGTTATTTGCTACTAAACACTTGGTAGAACACAGTGAAAGTAACAAATGCCACTCCATGGTATTTGCTTGAGAGTATTAATTACCAGCAGTTACAGACCCACCTTGCCAACTGGAAGTTAGCAGCCCTATAAGGAAAGCACGTATAGCGATGAGCTTCTAAAGCTGATGGTGGTCTCCAGGTGTTCAGACCTAAAAGGACAAGGAATGAATTCTTCAAGTGAGTGGAGTGAGTTTGAAAAGGTATCAGTTTTTAGTTAGGTTTTCAGATAAAAATTCAGCCCAGGTGACACTTTGATTTCAGCCTTGTAAAATATTAAACAAAGAACCCAGGTAAGAGGTGCCCAAACTCTTTCCCACTTAAATATGAGCCAATAAATGTTTCTTGTTTTAATGCAATAAATTTGTCATAACTTCTTACACAGAAATAGAAATATTACACCATACAGAGGTACAAAGCGAATGATGGTGAACGACTTGAGCAGACACTACGTATAAGTATGTTATCTTATAGGTAGACTTTGTTCTTTGGTTGAGGCTTCCGGATTTTAGGAAATCATTTTCAGATGGGGTTTGTACTATATAGTTGTACCTGACTCACAAGAGCTCCTTCACCTTGTAAACAGTGGGGATCATGCAGTTTAGGGATACTTTTAAAGATTAAACATAGTTCATTAAAAAGAAAGAGTCAATGAATTTGTTGATTTTTCATCAGCATGAGAAAGATTAGTTTTTACTGACTATTGGTTTGTTGCTATAGTTACAATCAATATGAAAGGAATTGAAAATTCCAATACTTGAGCCAGACTGGTACGTGTAATTGAAGGCTTTTTAAGGATAGACTGGTCACCTGGGGAAAAAAAAAAGATAAGGGAAAAAATGCCAATTATTCAAGTTAAAACAGTATTCATAGCCTTACTAATTAATTTCAACTCAGCTCTGTTACCTCCGTTCAAGTAGAGCATCAGAAGAGTCTGTAGGTATGCACTGTTTTAACAATGATGGCACCTTCGGTCCATCTGTAGTAGTTTCCTTTGCAGGAGGTAAGTTTTGCTCTACTGACAGACAAAATGATCTTCAAAAAGTTACTCTCAGTTACTAAAACATACCTTCTTTTTACAACACTGGAGCAGAGTGTCTAAACTCTGTTTTCCCATGGGTGAGAGGCGAAGTTGCCTAATACAAATCAAACATGAATGTCGATGGGAATTTTAGGAAACTCCCAAGTGCAAGAAGGCATGATTCCTTCACCCAGGATCCTCCATGAAGTACTTTAGGAGCATTAACCTTTGTTCAGTTACTAATTCCTGTGACAGTCCAAAATCGAATACAATTGATAACCAAAGATGATTGGAGATATATCTGCAATAATGATTACATATATTTTTGATAACGATTACATAGCTGGCAGCTTACGTTGTGAGGTTTAAAGGAAGGTTCCTGTTAATGACTGCAAGAAAGGTAAGGCTGAGGTACTGCACTCTCCACTTGAAATTCAAAGAAAGGGAGAGAGAAAAGAATGTGCCAAGCCAAGACAAAATTAGTGGAGATTGTATATTTTTCTCCTCAAGGATACAGTTGCCACACCTCTCATTTTATCAGCACCTTCCCACAGGTGGGGACACAGTTCTTACTCACCTATTACATATCCAGGAATGCTGAAGAGATAAAGATTCATCAGCTTGTCAAGAAATTCTTGACTCTACAGTCTAGTTTTCAGTTTTCCCTAAGTAAACTAACCAGTCAGGTTTCCCTAAGTATAAGCGCTGAGATTCTAATGTTGGAATGCTATAACTGGCTCTGTGAGGAAGAAATTGGGTTCCTTCTCCCAATTTTTCATATCTTATCCAATAAGAGCAAGAGCCGGCACATAAAAGATTGTACCTATCATTTCTTGAGGTCTTAGTACAAGCTGCTTCATTTCTATCATCTTTAATGCCTCTAATAAACCTTATGAATAAGACAACATGAGGCTCATAGAGTTTAAGATGCTTGCTTATAGCTGCCGGGTTAATAAATGACATAGGAGAGACATGTATGTTCACTTCCCAAGTCCATTAACTAGATATTAACTAGTCCATTTCCCTAGACTCTAGGGAGTTCCTGTCTTTACTCTCAGTCAAATCTCCTTTTCGTGTGGGACAGGGGATGTAACCCAGGGCATTGCACTGAGTTATAGCCCCATCATTGATTGAATGATGAATTGACTGTTTTTGAGATAGGGTTGCTCAGGCTGGCCTTGGACTTGTGATCCTCCTGCCTCAGCCTCTCAAGGATCTCGCATTACAGGTTTCAACCACCAGGTCTGGCCATAGCTTGTTTCTTAACAACGAGTGTGGACTTAGAAGTTCTAGGTCAAAGTAAAGTCAAGCTTAAGATATTTTCTAGAGATTCCTTCTCTTCCATAAATTACTGAAACTTGGGCTTTAAAATGGCAGGGCTGCTGCTGTCCTGTGGAGGGGCCTGTGGCCTATGAGTGTGTGTGTGTGTGTGTGTGTGTGTGTGTGTGTGTGTGTGTGTGTGTGTGAGAGTTTATGTGTATGTGTGAACACTTACCCCTGAGCTCAGAAGGGTAATGCAAGTGGGGCACCCTGTTCTGCTTCTGAAAGCAGCTATATCACTTTTATCTGCTGACATTTATTTGAAGTGAAGCTCTTCATTCTTTCCACACGAAGTCCACTGGCAGCAAATTAGCAATGCCTAGTGGAAAGTCCGCAGGGCCTGGGCCTGAGGTAAGCATTTCGGTCTGCTCTCCCGGGTCCTGGGCCCTCTTGCTGTTGTATCTTAGGACAAGCAGTCTAAATTTACAAGCACTGAAGGACTCTCCCTAAGGAACTGAGGGTGCTATGTGGCACAGTTCCTATTTCCACACCCGAGGGAAGACTTGCAATTTTAAGCACAGAAGGTGCAGACAGACACAATAGTCTTTCAGTCATGCTTTAATGAGCCAGGGCTCTTGGCTGAATGGATGCTTAGTGAACGGTGCTCAGGCTTTGCTTCAGCAGGTGTCTCCAGAACCAGGGAGACATGACTCATGACACTTGCAATAAGTCGAAACCACCGCCATCATCTTTGGAAAGCAATTTGTGGGCAGAGATTAAGGCTGTTTATAAAAATTGACGTGAACAGCAGCTCTAGCCTTGGGAGGCTTCACAGGGCTAGGCGAAGGAGAGGGTTACCGGAGCTGAAGCTTTTGTTTAAAGAAAGATTACAAAGCATTGAGCTCAGATCAAGTCAGCCTGAAGCTTAACTGCTGAAATTTGTCCCATTTGTCCCTTATTTCCTGCTCTGTGACGAATTTTGCTCTTAAATTGGGTACTTACATACAAAGATGAGGGTGAGGCTTCATTCAGAATGACCACAGATGGGCTGCTGGTCTCTCCCATCTGTTCATGTGCATTCAGGAAGCATGAAGATTAGTATTGACTCTAATCAATTTCTCAACATTAATTTTTCTAGTAACAAGGGCAAGTGTGCTTTCTAAGTGCTTGAGTGTGGTAAGGAAATGATACAGCAGGAAAGTAGAACCAAGAAGTTTAATTCCCTCAGAGGTTTTCATAAAGTAAGAGTTTCTGAATTGGAAACTATCCAAAGTAAAGAGTGTCCACATTGGGGAAGTAAAAGCTTTAGATTTAGAGCACTCATTCTATTCCCTTTTAAGACTGAATTGGAGTGACTGCATGGCTTACCCAGTGATTGCAAAACTCGACACATTCAGCAGGTGATTTTAAAATATGGATTTATCAAAATCCAGCTAATTTGTCAACTATTTGTAGACTTGGCCTTTGTTCAGCGGCGGATCTTTCCTGAACTTCTCTATGTCAGAGAGATGCTCCACTTTGGTGACTATCTCTCTCTCTCTGTCTCTTTCTGTCTCTCTCTGTCTGTCTGTCTCTCTCTCTTTGGGAGTTCAAATCTGGAGAAAAATGACAAGATTGCAAAGGAACGACATACAAAGTTAGATGCATGGTGATCAATTCATTCATTAACACAGTTGTAATGTGTGGTGCACTTACTAGATTCAAGGCCCTGGTGAAAGTACTGGAAACGCAGTGACAGACAGGATGGCATCCCTCCACTAGGGGAATGGATGTGCAGCTCAGTGGGAGGGGGTTTGCTTAGTGAGTAACAGGCCCTGGCTCCAATAAGCAGCACCCTCCTTCCAAATTAATAGTCTACATTTAAGCTACTATAAGAGTGACAGAACAAATAGTTATGTAGACAAAAATATATAAGGATGTACTTTCACATTGTTGTCTTACCGAGAAATTGAAGGGCCTGTGTCAGAGAGAAAAATGGAAAGGCTATTTTAGCCTTTAACGGATTTGGCGGGAGGCTTTTCTGAGGAGTAATAGTTGAACAGACATCTGAGGATGGGGGTTCCTCAAAAAGAGAGTTTGGATTGGAATGTGTTTAAATACCTACAAACTATTACTCTTAACCCTAACTCCTAAATCAGGGATCACGTTTGAGTCAGGGGGTTGTCTGGATGGAGAACATAACCTGGTACATCCTGTCCTTGTAGGTGTCATATAGAATTGTGGATTGGTAACGGAAGCAAATCAAAAAGAGAGCCAAAATGCAAGGATGGGAGGAGACAATATTCAGAATAAAGCAGAGAAAAGAAACTAGAAAATAAAACTGAAAAAGACCACCTGTGAAATAAGTAAATTTCACTGAGAACAACATGAACATAATAGTTCAAAGCTTGCCATTTTAAGTAATATAAGGATATCAAACTGACTGATGGATCCAGTGTGCTACAGTGTCGGCAACACTGATAGAGGGTGATTAGAGGGAAAGAGCTCCATTATAAAGTAAAGAAGAAAATGGAAAAGGCAGAAATGGAGACTAAATGTAGATAACACATTCAGTGATTTGTTTTGTCCTAAAGACATCAGAAAATTTACACTTATCCAGAAGGAGAAATGAAGCCAGAAGTATTTGTTCATTTGTTGGTTTGGGGTTTTTTGTTTTGTTTTGTTTTGATTTTGATTTTGCAACATGCTTATATAGTTTCTTAGCCAAGATAGGCTAGACTATGCTGCAGTAACAAACTACCTCCAAAACCTGGTAGATTACAGAAAACATTTATTTCTCTCTCATGCTGTATGTTCAAGGCAAGTCAGTTGGGGACTGTGTTCCCCTTATTTCTGTGTTGTGTCTATTGAGGCTCCCTGAATTACATCTGCACCATCTTAAATATTCAGCCTCCTCAATTTCTCAATTCTCAATCTCTCAATTTCAGCAGAAGAGAAAGACTAGAAAAGAATGGAGGGAATTTTCACTCTCCGCCTGGAACTGATGTATTTCTGACTGGACAGAACATATGACCTACCTAAGTGCAATGGGCACGAGGAGCACAGGACGACAAAGGAAATCTTCAGTGAACATCACTGCCTCTGTGATATATATAACCCAGGCAGAATTATCCCACAGGAACAGTGAATTGCATGCAAGAGTTGGATTCTTAAGCAAGCCAGAGGGATGGAAGTCAATATGCTTCTGTAGAAAGTGACTTTACCAGCCCTTTCTGAGTAGGAGTGCTTTATCCACTGTACCAAGAAAGTAAAGTTGAGTATATGGATATTGACTCGTGTTGTGACTGGGAGATTTGATCATGGAATGATGAGAACATTCTTGTATGAATTCGTTATTTTGGGAGGCAAATAAGAATCAAACACATCAATTAAAAAGAATTAAGGTGCATTATGTGCATGTACCAAATCCCCATGGTGAATGTAAACATTATGCACTACAAACATTTACTAATAAAAAAGAATGAAAAAGAGGAAATGATAACCCATGGTTTGAAAAGAAACTGTACAAATAATGGATTTTAACAGTGGAAAATAAATGTGATGAGAGAAGATGCCAGAGGCAGCGTAGGACACGAGCGGCACTACACAGACCCTGGAACTGCACCGTCCGGAGTGATTTCCTCAGTGGCTAACTGCCTTAGTCTCCTGATACACCACATTTTGAAAACAAGTGTACTTACAGCATATGGCTTTGGAAGTTCAGAATAGCACCTGGCACTGTGAGCCGTTCTTATGAGGACAGGTTGACCAGAGGACCTGTTCAGACCTATAACCCTAAACATGAAATGATGTAAATTAATACAGCTGCATGTTTTGTCTCTAGCAGTTGCTAGGAAGCAGGTATAGAGCCAGCAGGGACAGAAATTTAACCAGGGTGTGGCCAAATGTGTGTTAAATGTTACATTGCCAGGGACTCTTGTTCTCTCGAGTCCAGTACTGTGATGTGTTTATCCTCAGTTTTTTTCTGTGCTCTATGAACTATGCCAGATTTTGCAAGGTCAAACTTCACAAAAGCCCTCAGAAGATTAGGAGGGTTAGAAAGCCATTCGAATTAACCTAGTGCTCTTCAAGAAAGAACCACTGTGATTCATAAAAGTGGTACATTTGGCAGCAGCCAACCTAAGAGTCTCTCCATGAAGATCTAGCACCTAGAGCCCCAGAAGTCAAGTAAATTGTATTCATCCCTGTCTCCTGGAAGTAAGGAAATTATCTCCACACCATATATAAGTATATTTGTAGGATAAAGCTCACTTTACTTTTTCACAGGTGACTGTTATTTTTTCTTTAGTTTGGAATTCCTGCATATCTGTAAGTTGATCTTTAGTGCACACCAGGGTGAGCAGTTCATTTTCTTCTGCAGGCTTAGACACTCACTTTCTTAGACCCTAATGGTCTGAAGCAGCTGTCATCAAGCAGAAGAGGACAGTTCCAATGAAACCGAAAGGACAGGCCAAATTCACCTCCTTCCCACACCAGCTTCTGTAAGGTGGCCACAATCTGTTGTTATGTCATGACTATAGGCCGTGTTTTCTCCACATTTTCCTTTTCCCTTAGAAAATTTTGCTTTATTTTCCCTCACATTGCATTTCTGCCTTAATAACAGTGTTCATAGAAATCTTTATTCTCTTTTATAGTAGATCTAATTCATTGAGATTCTTCCCCCAAAAAAATTTTTATTTCTGATTTCAAAAGATCAAGAAACTAGCAGCCTTCACCACAGCATGTCCAATGCACATTAAACCTGGTTATAAATTATGTGGAAATGAGAATGTAGAAATAGGAAAAGAGGAAAACTCACAATGAAGAGGCTGAAATTGCAAAAATAACCTGATGCCAAAAAAACCCAGAAAAGTTGCTAACAGAGCAAGATGTCCTACAGGTTCATTCTTCTGCTCCCAAATAGAGTCCAGTGACCTGGACAGCTAAAGACACAAGTGATTTTTCTATGCCATCAAATCTCTGCTGTTTATTTGATCTATGGATTTGTGAGTGAGAACAATCTATTTGTGCCAAAAGTTATGCCTTGCCCTGTATTTTTACAAGCCAAGTAGGATTAAAAAGAGGATACATATATCATATAATACCATATATATGTACATTGTATATATATATAGTATCTATTTTACTTCCAGATATTTTTACTTTTTCATATATTACTATATAAGTAGAGAACAGAAGACACTGTTTTAAAAGAAAATACTCTAGAGGACTTAGTCAAAATTTATTGGTTATATTACCTCTCATTTTAAGTTGGATTTGTGATAAAGTACTTTATTTCTTACTCTGTAGGTTTTATCACAAAATGGAAAAGTTTCTCTTTTTTATGAAGCAGGAATGAAATTAAGCTAAAAATTAATTTTACGTGGCAAGCAGAATAACGAAATGATTGTTGAATTCTTACCCTTCATGGAGTGTATGCTTGGGATCTGTTTTAAAATGTAATCTGAGAAACATGGAAACTCAAGATAAAGAAACAGAAATTTCAAAATAACCTGATACAAAAAGCAGAGAAAAGTTGTAATACATTCACAACTTCGTGTTGCTAATGGAGCAAGAGAGACCATAACAACATTAGAACAGCTCATGTACAGGGCAGGGGCCCAGTGAGCCCTCAAAGAGCTAGCATGTCTAGCAGCTAGAGCCAAAGGGAGCTTTTCATGGCAATAATTTCCATAATGGGGAAGGAGTTACCTCAATAAGCTGTGTCACCAGTAAACTTCCCTGAGATTGAGGAGGTGCGGTGGCATATCTGCAGACACAGATGCTATCCACAAGGACCCCTGAAACTAGAGTAAGCCAGGAGGACTCTGTAACTGCCGAACTGGAAGTACTTGCATTGCACAGTACCATCGTTTTTATTAAAGCCCAATTTACATATGTTGAGCTGTATACCTCTCAAATGTCAAATTTTATTAGTTTGACAAATGTATTGACCTATGTGGCCAGGGTCCGGATTAAGACAAAAAACACTCGCACCATCCCACACAGTTAGCCAAGGCTTCTTCCCAGGCTGTTTGGCTCCTTCCCTGTTCTGGGCTTCTATGAATACAGAACACGCTGTGAAGATTCTTTTTATTGATTATGCATTTTCATTACTGCATATTTGCAGCATATAATGATTACATTTACTGTGCCTAGTTTGAACCTTTACACACCACGTCTTAATTCATTTTTGTTCCATTCTCAGACCTCCCAACTCCCTTCATCTCTTGATCCCCTTTCCATTTGAAAAAGATTTATTTCCATTTTTTTCTTCGATGTTCTCTCCCTCCCCTCTCTTCTTTCTCCTTACCATTTGAAAAAGATCTCCTTACTTCCTATAACCTATCTTTTATTTTGTTGTGTGATATTTATACACAGTGGAGTACTGCTCTGCCATAAAGAAGGATACAATTGAGGGATTTGTAGGTAAATGGCTTTAGAACATAATGTTAAGTGAAGCCGGGCGTGGTGGCGCACGCCTGTAATCCCAGCACTTGGAAGGCTGAGGCAGGAGGATCTTTGTGAGTTCAAGACCAGCCTGGGCTACAAAGTGAGCTCAAGGCCAGCCTCAACTGCATAGTGAGACCCTGTCTCAAAAAGACAAAAAAATCAACAACAGCAACAACAGCAACAACAGAAGAAAACACCGCTTGTTGCTGCTTTACATATTGATATCTTCGAAGTGTGTGTTCAGGCTAACACATACAGATATACACTATTAATCTAATATCCTGTCATCGATTATTGCTTAGCATTAAGTGATATAATACAATAGTAGAACCATGTTAGCCCTCCTGCACATATGTATATTCATATATATTCCTCTA